>SJYX01024344.1:119961-132868 GCA_006410675.1 Oreotragus oreotragus | reverse complement strand
AGAGACCCCCCCCCCGCCCCGCCCCCGGAGACTAAACTGCTGGCTGTTCCTGGGTTGCCTGAGCTGGGTGACCGTTCTCGAAAGACTTGAATGTAGGCAACTTCCTATTATTCAACGTGTGTGAACTTAGGACTTTGGATCTTCTCCCTCTTTTGTGAGTTTCCTCTGTCAGCGGCGGTGGCGGCCGCGGCGGAGCTGAGGCAGGGGCGGCCCAGACCCTCTGTTGACTGCCAGGTGTGTGTGCGGCCAGGTCCTGTACCAGTATTCCATCGCCAGCCCTCCCACGCCATTCAAAACCCCATTTTACATTAGCAATGAGAACCGCACGGGGACTGCAAACAACTGTTGTCACTCAGGTCATCAGTGAGACCAGACCAGGGCCCTCTGTTCCCTGCTGCAGTGCCTTTTAATTTAGTTTTCTTAATGTGAGCTTCCTTAAATGAACTTCCTTATGAGTTCCGGGCTTCCCTGATAGCTCAGCTGGTAAAGAATCTGCCTGCAGTGCAGGAAACCCCGGATTGATTCCTGGATCAGGAAGATCCACTGGAGAAGGGATAAGCTACCCACTCTGGTATTCTTTCTTGGGCTTCCCTTGTGGTTCAGCTCGTAAATAATCCCCCTGCAATGTGGGAGACCTGGGTTCGATCCCTGGGTTGGGAAGATCCCCTGGAGAAGGGACAGGTGGCCCACTCTAGTATTCATGGGGTCGAAAAGAGTGGGGCACAACTCAGTGACTTTCACTTTGACTTTANGCAATGTGGGAGACCTGGGTTCGATCCCTGGGTTGGGAAGATCCCCTGGAGAAGGGACAGGTGGCCCACTCTAGTATTCATGGGGTCGAAAAGAGTGGGGCACAACTCAGTGACTTTCACTTTGACTTTATGAGTTCCATCCTGGACTTCCTGTGTTTCTAGTGTGGTGAAGCAAAGTGCATCAAAGGACAGACAGAAAATAATAAGGCAAATATTGTTTTTTGGGGACCATCTACAGTATGAAGGAAGTCAGTTTGTAGGGATCAAGAGTTCATACTGAGATTAGTTCAAGGTCAGGATGCATTGTTACAAATGACCGAAAGCAATTCTGAATAATTATAGCAGAAAAGAGACTGGATACTGGGTGGCTTAGTGATGGGACTGAAAGGATGGCTAGCCAAGCTTGGGAGCCCAGAGGAGTGGACGCTGGGCTTGCAGCAGGATTCCTGATGGGCGTACGGCCGTGGCTGCCAGGAGGCTCTGACTGTGGCGGCTCACATGTTGCCATCATTGAGGAAGAAACTGCCTCTGCCACCCTGTGTCTCATGCACAAGCCCAGGAGTGAGCCTCTGATTGGCTGGGTACCTCAGTCGCTTCCCAGATGGCTGGGGTGGGTTGCCATTTCCTTCTCTAGGGGATCTTTCTGACCCAAGGGTTGAACCCAGGTCTCCTGCACTGCACCAGACTCTACCATCTGAGCCACCAGGGGCTCCTTCCCAGGTGGCACCAGTGGTCAGTGCAGGAGACGCAAGAGATATGGGCTAGGTCTTAGGTCGGAAAGATCCCCTGGAGGAGGGCATGGCAACACACTCTAGTATTCTTGCCTGGAAAACCCCATGGCCAGAGGAACCTGGCAGACTAGTCTATGGGGTCGCAAAGAGTCAGACAGGACTTAGTGACTTAGCATGCACACATCCTTAGTGAGTGCCTACTATGTGCCAGGCTCCAGGGGCAGCAAGATGGGGAAGTTAGGGGCCCCACAAAGCTACTGGGCTTGGTCAGCTCAGTGCAATCAAAGAAAGATGTTTGGGGAGGTTTTGCTTCACGTCTGTTGTTCTGTTTGGGAGGATGGAGGTGTCTTTGGAAAATGGCATGGATTAGTCAGGAACAGTGCTGGTTCTCAAGCCTTCGTTGTCTAAGCATCAGTCACTAAGGGAGGGTGCTAAAAATGCAGATTAATGGGCCACACGTCCAGAAATGCAGTCTGATAATCTCATTTGAAACAAAGACCCAGTTTTACGCTGATGCAGCTCTTGGGTCTGGAGCCGTCCTGGGGTTTGTGCGGGCAGTTCCCTGACAGCTCTCAGTGGCTCTTGCTACCAAGTGTGCCAGAGTACCCAGACCTTGAAAGCACAGCAGTTCGAACTGAGACAAAAACTTCTTCCTTGTCACCTTAACTTTTATCTGTAGTCTGGTGTTTTATAAGTAATGAGGTTTCGAAATGTTCTTAGAAGTGGCTCCAGAAGTTAAGAGGGACCTCCACTCGGGAGCAGGACGCATGCGCCGCTCGGGTGCTGCCCTGACCCAGTGGACGCCCCATCTTCGCCTTTCCTGAGGGATCTCTCCAGCCCGCTCTTCGCTGAGGATGGCTGGAGTCTGTTTATTCACAGCTCTCCCGTGGGCCTCCTGCTGTCTCCCCTCGCTGTGTTTCTCTCTGTCCCCAGCGGAGCCTTGGTGGTGTTACCGGGAAGTCAGCCTTTCTTAGCCGCTGAGCCTTTAATCCTTGCAGCTGCTGTGCTCCTGCGTGTCCTCTAGCAGAAAACAAGATGCTTGTGTGGTGTGTGCACGTCTGCCTGTGGAGTGTATGCACCTGGGGTGTTGCGTGTGTGTTGTGTCTGTGTGAGTTGTGTGTCAGTGTGAGTGCCTGAGTTGTGTGTGTGATATGTGTGCATATCCACCTGCCCGCCCACAGGAGTGTGTTCCTACCCGAATGTATCTTCGCCCCTCCGCTGTATCTTCCTCCTGCCCCGTTCAGCCCTGCAGAGGTGCAGACGGGCTTGGTAGAGGCTGACTTGCTGTGTCTCCTTCTTATCTGTTCTCTCTGGGAGAGCTTTGCAGACGGAGCAGGGCGCTGATTCGTGGTGGAAACCGCGAAAGGCTCGAGCACTTCTGAGCCCGAGCACAGGCTGTTGGCAGGGATCGTCCTTTAGAAACACTGACCAGGGTCCGGGTGTGTCTGTGTCCGGAAGCTTGGGGTCCATGAGGGTGGCACTGGGCACCGCTGGGGAGCCGGACAGCCCGTGGTTTGATAAGGGGAGAGTTGAGAGTCCTTCCACTGGCAGGTCTGTGCGGACGGGACTGGAGTGGGATGGATGAGGCAGTACTAAGGGGGCCCAGTGTGAATGAACATCTTCACTCCGAGGGCTCGTTACCTCCTGCCTCTGGTCTGGGGCTTTCTTTGACTTGGTGGAATATAGATAGAGGGTCCTCTGGCCTCTTGTATAAATGTGCCCATTTCTTGGTGGTCTCTCTCCTTCATCTTGTGTGTGTTTCTGGAGAAAGTGAAAGAAAGTGAAGTTGCTCAGTCGTGTCCAACTCTTTGCGACCCCATGGACTGTAGCCCACCAAGCTTCTCCATCCATGGAATTTTCTAGGCAAGAGTACTGGAATGGGTTGCCATTTCCTTCTCCAGGGGATCTTCCTGACCCAGGGATCAAACCTGGGTCTCCTGCATTGCGGGCAGATGCTTTACCGTCTCAGCCACCAGGGAATCCCTATGTTTCTGGAGAGCCTCATCCTTATTTTGAAAGTTAGTGAGTGTAATACACAAAATAAAGTCAGGGTGTTCCTGCCCCCAGAGGAGAAAGGACAGGCAGCGCATCGGCTGCCCTGGGCAGTTCTCTTTCGAGTCCCCTCGCCCAGTGCCTTGGCTCAAGCCAAGCCCTTGGTCTGGATTGTGTGGTTGCCTGTTCCGCAGCTCACACTGAGCTCTGCCTGTGTGCCCACCTTGTGCTCAGCTCTGGGGAGAGAGACTCCAGGAGCACGGGGTCCACGCCACCCCCACTGGACACTGGGTTGGAAGCTGATTTCAGTTCTTGATCTTTCTCTCTGTCCCCAGGGGAGGGCGGGGGTCTCACACTGCTCAGCCTATTGCCTGGATTCTGAGTTGCCCAGAGGGTGACTTGAAACCCAGACTCCCATCAGGGCGACCTGGTAAACTTGTTAGAAAGACAGAAACCAGGCCTTAAATAGTTTGGTCCCTGCCCTTGATGCCACACTCTTCCAGCTTGGGTTGAGGGGAGTGAGGAGATAAAGTTAAATCAGTGAGCATATTGGTGAGATGAAAGACGGAGTGAAACACGTCTCCAGGAAGGGGGCTATTGCTGTTTGCTGTTTAGTCGCTCGACTCTTTGTGACCCCACGGACTGTAGCCCGCCAGGCTCCTCCGTCCCTGGGATTTCCTGGCAAGCATACTGGAGTGGGTTGCCATTTCCTTCTCCAGGGGATCTTCCTGACCCAGGGATCAAACCTGGGTCTCCTGCATTGCGGGCAGATGCTTTACCGTCTCAGCCACCAGGGAATCCCTATGTTTCTGGAGAGCCTCATCCTTATTTTGAAAGTTAGTGAGTGTAATACACAAAATAAAGTCAGGGTGTTCCTGCCCCCAGAGGAGAAAGGACAGGCAGCGCATCGGCTGCCCTGGGCAGTTCTCTTTCGAGTCCCCTCGCCCAGTGCCTTGGCTCAAGCCAAGCCCTTGGTCTGGATTGTGTGGTTGCCTGTTCCGCAGCTCACACTGAGCTCTGCCTGTGTGCCCACCTTGTGCTCAGCTCTGGGGAGAGAGACTCCAGGAGCACGGGGTCCACGCCACCCCCACTGGACACTGGGTTGGAAGCTGATTTCAGTTCTTGATCTTTCTCTCTGTCCCCAGGGGAGGGCGGGGGTCTCACACTGCTCAGCCTATTGCCTGGATTCTGAGTTGCCCAGAGGGTGACTTGAAACCCAGACTCCCATCAGGGCGACCTGGTAAACTTGTTAGAAAGACAGAAACCAGGCCTTAAATAGTTTGGTCCCTGCCCTTGATGCCACACTCTTCCAGCTTGGGTTGAGGGGAGTGAGGAGATAAAGTTAAATCAGTGAGCATATTGGTGAGATGAAAGACGGAGTGAAACACGTCTCCAGGAAGGGGGCTATTGCTGTTTGCTGTTTAGTCGCTCGACTCTTTGTGACCCCACGGACTGTAGCCCGCCAGGCTCCTCCGTCCCTGGGATTTCCTGGCAAGCATACTGGAGTGGGTTGCCATTTCCTTCTCCAGGGGATCTTCCACACCCATGTCTCCTGCATTGTAGGTGCATTCTTTACCATGGAGCCAGATCACCGCGCACATTAGTAAAATAAAAGACAAAGTAAGACATATCTGGGGAGATGGGGAGAATAGCCCAAAACTGGAGGAAAAATGAGCACCTTATCTATTGCTGGGGGGCTCTGCCTCTCTGAGACGGAGGGCTCTGCAAGGAGGGTGTCTCGGAGTTGAGAGAGTCCCGGCTTGGGCCATGAAAGCCACCTACTGGGTGTGAGTTCTGGCCCACTGTTAGTCAGCTGTGGCCTCGGGCAAGTCACTGAGATTCTCTGAGTCAGTTTCCTCATCTGTAAAATGGGATAATGCCTTAAGTGAGTTCCTACCAGTGGGCATGTAGAACGTTGTTTTCAGATGCGGTTAAGCATCTGAGACCGCACAGTCTGCCTGGTGTTCCTGGGTCTGGTTCCTGGCAGGAGACCTTCTAGCTTTCCTGCCCCCACGCTTGGAGCAGGCTCTGTGTTTCTTCCCCAGCAGCGGATTAGGCTGAGCGCTTGCTCTAAAGCCTGGCAGCCTCTCCACCAGGCAAGCTGCGGGTGCGGGCAGGCTGCAGGCATTAGTGACCCCCCGTCCCTTCTCTCCCTGCCAGGGATGCTGCTTTGATGGACTGAGTCCCCCTCTCCTGCCTGCCGGAGAACATTCTCTGCTGCCCTTTGCTGCCTGCCAGCCCGGCCTGGAAACAGAGGACACCGCAGGCTCAACCCTCACGACACTTCTGCACAGGAACGCGCTCCCGCCGTCCCCAAGGCTTCCAGAACACCCTGACACGGGCGGTCTCCAGCACCACCTCATGTTCGGGGGATCTTGCTAGCCATGGCCCTCCTCCTTGGCTTTCTCCTGCTGCTGGGACTCTGTGAGGACACCGTGTCATCCGGGTACCGTCCTGATGGTTTGGGATTCCAGTTGCCTCCAACCTCCTATCAGACCAGCGACTCTTATGATCCTGGTCCCGCTGGCTTCTTCTTTCAGATCGTGCGCCTCTTTGTCCAAATTGTGCAGCCCAATGCTTTCCCTGAAGGTAAGTCCCGAGGGTGGGAAAAGGTAGAATTTGTCTCTGAACACCACTCTCGGGCACACATGCATTAATGTTGTTAATGACAGGATGATCGGAGGAGGATATATTCTGTGTGGTCAAGTATGAGATTCTGAGTGATTGAATTGCACAGAAGCAGAAAGCATTTAGATGAAAGTTAAGAAAATCAAGTGAAATCGGTTGTCAGGAACGTGATAAGAAAATGAAGCTGAACTGTGTTGCCATGGTGTTCTTCCAATTCTTTATCCTCCGTCCCCACCTTTTTTGTTTGTGTTGGTTACAGAACTGAATTATCCTCAAGTTTCTACCAAAGGTAAAAGGTAGGGTAAAAATGCGAATTCCCCGCCATCAAATGAGAAGTTAATCATGAACGCCCATGCACACTGAAAGTTACAAATTTAACTTCCCTCCACCTACCACGATATGCGGTTTTGACATTGCTTTGGGCTAGGTCAGGTGAACCAAACCTGTTACCTGGGTAACATGTTTGCTTCAGTTCTAAGAGTCCTAGTCTGAGGACGCGAGGGAGCTTTGCTGGCCTCATGCAGTCGCTCTGTATATGTGCCACTGTCTGGCCTTAGCACTGGGCCACTCTGTCCTGGGAAATCTTCGGGGTATATGTTTTCAGGAACGGGATTATGAAAATGTAAGTGGTCTGTAGGAAGTGTCTGCTATCAGGATTTGGCAGCCTAAATTTTTATTGATTTAATGTTAGATCTAGCTTAGGCTTGCTTGTTCTTTTAACTATGAAGATTTGCATGCTGTGATTGATAAGTGTTATAAAATTTGTAGTAGTCTTGATCTTCATCCTGAGATGGTTAGCCATTGTTCATAAGAAGATTATCTGTGAGAGAGAGAGAGAGAGAGAGAGACAGAGAGAGGAGAGAGAATGTATTTAGCAAACTTTAGCACCTGTTTATATTATGGGCAGTTTATAGATTTTCTTAATATACATTTACAGAGAATTTTTTACATGTATTTATCTCAGATTAAGCAGTTGAAACAGTCTGAAGTGTAGTTCTCCAATTTTTTGTTAGTTTAAATTTCGAATCAGCGGAGTAAATCACTCTGAGCCCTTCTGTCGTAGAAGAGAGTCCTGGGCAAGCACTGGTTACTGCTTACGTCACTGCCTAAAAGGCGCAGCCTGGAGTCTCAAGGGCAGGAGCGGAAGACACACTGAGTTCAGTTCAGTTCAGTCGCTCAGTCGTGTCCGACTCTTTGCGACCCCATGAATCGCAGCACGCCAGGCCTCCCTGTCCATCACCAACTCCCGGAGTTCACTCAGACTCACGTCCATCGAGTCCGTGATGCCATCCAGCCATCTCATCCTCGGTCGTCCCCTTCTCCTCCTGCCCTCAATCCCTCCCAGCATCAGAGTCTTTTCCAATGAGTCAACTCTTCGCATGAGGTGGCCAAAGTACTATAGTTTCAACTTTAGCATCATTCCTTCCAAAGAAATCCCAGGGTTGATCTCCTTCAGAATGGACTGGTTGGATCTCCTTGCAGTCCAAGGGACTCTCAAGAGTCTTCTCCAACACCACAGTTCAAAAGCATCAATTCTTCTGCGCTCAGCTTTCTTCACAGTCCAACTTTCACATCCATACATGACCACAGGAAAAACCATAGCCTTGACTAGGCGGACCTTAGTCGGCAAAGTAATGTCTCTGCTTTTGAATATACTATCCAGGTTGGTCATAACTTTTCTTCCAAGGAGTAAGCGTCTTTTAATTTCATGGCTGCAGTCACCATCTGCAGTGATTTTGGAGCCCCAAAAAATAAAGTCTGACACTGTTTCCACTGTTTCCCCATCTATTTCCCATGAAGTGATGGGACCGGATGCCATGATCTTCGTTTTCTGAATGTTGAGCTTTAAGCCAACTTTTTCACTCTCCTCCTTCACTTTCATCAANTTTTGGAGCCCCCCAAAATAAAGTCAGACACTGACACTGTTTCCACTGTTTCCTCATCTATTTCCCATGAAGTGATCGGACCAGATGCCATGATCTTTTCTTTAACACCAAAATCAGATTGATTTTTTTTTTTTTCCAGCCAAAGATGGAGAAGCTCTAAACAATCAGCAAAAACAAGACTGGGAGCTGACTGTGACTCAGATCATGAACTCCTTATTGCTAAATTCAGACTTAAATTGAAGAAAGTAGGGAACATCACTAAACCATTCAGGTATGACCTAAATCAAATCCCTTATAATTATACAATGGAAGTGACAAGTAGATTCAAGGGATTAGATCTGACAGAAAGAGTGCCTGAAGAACTACGGATGGAGGTTCATAACATTGTACAGGAGGCTGTGATCAAGACCATCCCCAAGAAAAAGAATGCAAAAAAGGCAAAATGGTTGCCTTAGGAAGCCTTACAAATAGCTAAGAAAAGAAGTAAAGCTACAGGCAAAGGAGACAAGGAAAGATATATCCATCTGAATGCTGAGTTCCAAAGAATAGCAAGGAGAGATAAGAAAGCCTTTCTAAGAGGTCAACTGAAAGAAAGAGAGGAAGCCAATAGAATGGGAAAGTCTAGAAATCTCTTCAAGAAAACTAGAGATACCAAGGGAATATCATGCAAAAAATGGGCACAATAAAAAACAGAAATATTATGGACCTAACAGAAGCAGCAGATATTAAGAAGAGGTGGCTAGAATACACAGAAGAACTATACAAAAAGAATCTTCATGACCCAAATAACCACAACGGTGTGATCACTCACCTAGGGCCAGACAACCTGGAATGAGAAGTTAAGTGGGCCTTAGGAAGCATCACTATGAACAAAGCTAGTGGAGGTGATGAAATTCCAGCTGAACTATTTTAAATTTTAAAAAATGACACTATCAAAGTGCTGCACTCAATATGCCAACAAATTTGGAAAACTCAGCAGTGTCCATAGGACTGGAAAAGGTCAGTTTTCACTCCAATCCCAAAGAAAGGCAATGCCAAAGAATGTTCAAACTACTGAACAATTGCAAGCACCTCACAAGCTAGCAAAGTAATGCTCAAGATTCTCCAAGCTCGGCTTCAACAGTTTGTCAACTGAGAGCTTCTAGGTGTTCAAGTTGGATTTAGAGAAGCCAGAGGAACCAGAGATCAAATTGCCAACTTCCGTTGGATCATAGAAAAAGCAAGAGAATTCCTGAGAAACATCTGCTTCTCTGACTACACTAAAGACTTTGACTGTGTGGATCACAACAAACTGGCAAATTCTTCAAGAGATGGGCATACCAGACCACCTTACTTGCCTCCTGAGGAATCTGTATGCAGATCAAGAAGTAACAGGTAGAACCAGACTTGGGACAATGGACTGGTTTCAAACTGGGAAAGGAGTATGTCAAGGCTGTATATTGTCACACTGTTTACTTAACTTCTATGCACAATACATCATGTGAAATGCCAGGCTAGATGAAGTGCAAGCTGGAATCAAGATTTCAGGGAGTAATATCAATAACCTCAGGTATGCAGAAAATACTGCAAATGTGGAAAACTCAGCAGTGGCCACAGGACTGGAAAAGGTCAGTTTTCATTTCAATCTCAAAGAAAGGCAATGCCAAAGAATGCTCAAACTACAGCACAGTTGCACTCATCTCACATGCTAGTAAAGTAATGCTCAAAATTCTGCAAGCCAGGCTTCAGCAATATGTGAACCATGAAATTCCTGATGTTCAAGCTGGTTTTAGAAAAGGCAGAGGAACCAGAGATCAAATTGTCAACATCCACTGGATCATGGAAAAAGCAAGAGAGTTCCAGAAAAACATCTATTTCTGCTTTATTGACTATGCCAAAGCCTTTGACTATGTGCATCATAATAAACTGTGGAAAATTCTGAAAGAGATGGGAATACCAGACCACCTGATCTGCCTCTTGAGAAACCCATATGCAGGTCAGGAAGCAACAGTTAGAACTGGACATGGAACAACAGACTGGTTCCAAATAGGAAAAGGAGTACCTCAAGGATGTATAATGCCACTCTGCTTATTTAACTTATATGCAGAGTACATCATGAGAAACACTGGACTGGAAGAAGCACAAGCTGGAATCAAGATCGCCGGGAGAAATAACAATAACCTCAGACATGCAGATGACACCACCCTTATGGCAGAAAGTGAAGAGGAACTAAAAAGCTTNCAAAAAATAAAGTCTGACACTGTTTCCATTGTTTCTCCATCTATTTCCCATGAAGTGATGGGACCGGATGAGTTTATTTATTCATATCGAACACAGGTTCACGCTTCTCAATAGATATCTCTTCTTTTATCTTTAGAGTTGATGTAAATGTAATTGAATAAATACATGGTTGACCAAAAAGTTTGTTGGAGTTTTTCTGTTACATCTTATACAAAAACCCGAACAAATTTTTTGATCAGTAAATATCTGGTGGTTCAGTGATAAAGGATGCACCTGAAAGTGCAGGAGACCCAGGTTCGATTCCTGGGTCGGGAAGATCCCCTGGGGAGGGAAATGGCCCCCACTCCAGTATTCCTGGTGGAGAATCCCATGGACAGAGGAGCCTGGCGGGCTGCAGTCCAGGAGAGTCACAGAGAGCTGGACATGACTGAGCAAGCATGCAAGCAAGCACAGATGCCTGCTAGTGATTTTAGTCTTGGCTTCTTTTTCGTGTAGAAAACCTAGGATTCAGATATTTGATATGAATTTGCAATGACTTCTTTAAAAAGATTGTGAAGCCTCCTTGTGTCATTCTAAGGCAGATCACGTAATCAGTTAATCCTGTAATCTCTTTCCATATGTTTATTTTTCTCCCTCTGGATTTCATAGGAAGACTTCCTCACACTAGTTTCACGAGGGAAAACAGTATTTTTGAAGGTCTTCATTCGAATGATCAGGTTAAAAGGTGTCTTACTTCCAGTGTCTTCTAGGGTTTTCACCTCCAACAACATGATTAGTGTGGAATTTAAATCCTAATGTAATCTTAGGGTGTTAGCCTTGCTCGTCCCTTGACCTTCATCAATACTTATTACTTTGGAGAAAGAAGTTCCCAGAAGTAGATCAGAGCAGACCAACACTGCCCCTTTCAAAAGCTTGTCGGGCTGCTTGGAGGATATAATACTGAACTTAGCAGCTGATGCTTGCAAGCGGTGGCTTTCTTCCACCACTTCCTTACTTGTACCCTTCCACTCAGTTACTAGCTTACATTGTAGCTTCAGCGTGCTCGTTAGGCGCTTTGCAATATAAAGGTCACTAGGGCACAGTCATGGCTTTCTGGGTTTTTTCTCCCTTTTTCACATGACTGTTTTTTAAAAATTGAAGTATAGTTGCTTTACAGTGTGTGTTAGTTTCAGGTGTTCACCACATTGATTCAGTTTTGTGTGTGTGTGTAGTGTATTTATATACCTGTTCTTTTCAGATTCTTTTCCCTAGTTCCCTGTGCTAGAAGTAGGTCTTTGTTGCTTATCTGTTTTGTATACAGTAATGTGAATATGTCAGTCACATCCTCCCAATCTATGCCTCCCCGTCACTCCCCTAAGTAACCCTGGGCTGTTTTCTGTGTCTGTGGGTCTATTTCTGTTTTGTAAATAAGTTCATCTGTGTTGTTTTGCTTTAGACTCTACATGTAAATGGTGTCATACGACATTTGTCTCTCTCTGTCTTACTTCACTTAGTGTGATTATCTCCAGGTCCGTCCATGTTGCTGCAAGTGGCGTTATTTCACCCTTTTTTATGGCCGAGTAATATTCCACTGTATACATGCACCACATCTTCCGTATCCATTCATCTGTTGATTATTCCATTGTATGTATACACCACATCTTCGGTATCCATCTGTTGATGAACACTTAGCTTGCTTTCCTGTCTTGTCTGTTGTGAATAGTGTTGCGGTGATCTTTGGGGCCAGTGTATTTCATGAGCCCCAGAATGAAGGCCGATGTCTTCATAATTTAAGATGCAGAGAGAGAGAGAGAGAGAGGTGGATTTTTATGTATTAATTAACCTAATACATCAATCAAAACAGGTAACTTCAGGATGAGTCATCTGTGGAGTAACATCTTCACAGAGGATCATATCCCACAGGTCTGTTCTTTCGTGTGAGGGAGTAGAAGTGTTTTGGGGGCACAATCCCAGTGCAGGGGCAGAAGAGGGAGGGAGGGCCCTGAAACCCGGCTCCCTCTTCTTGTGCCATAGGACCTGGGGAGTTTTCCAAGTTTACATCCTGTGTCCAACAAAAATGGAACACCCGTTTTGCATTTGAAACTCTCTAAAGAGAAACACAGAATGTGGTCCACTGGAGAAGGGAATGGCAAACCACTTCAGTATTGTTACCTTGAGAAACCCATGGACAGTATGAAAAGGCAAAATGATAGGATACTGAAAGGGGACCTTCCCAGGTCAGGAGGTGCCCACTATGCTACAATGGAGAAATAACTCCAGAAAGAATCAAGGGATGGAGCCAAAGCAAAAACAATACCCAGTTGTGGATATGACTGGTGATAGAAGCAAGGTCCGATGCTGTAAAGAGCAATATTGCATAGGAACCTGGAGTGTTAGGTCCATGAATCAAGGCAAATTGGAAGTGGTCAGACAGGTGATGGCAAGAGTGAACGTCGACCTTCTAGGAATCAGCGAATTAAAATGGACTGGAATGGGTGAATTTAACTCAGATGACCATTGTATCTACTACTGCGGGCAGGAATCCCTCAGAAGAAATGGAGTAGCCATCATGGTCAACAAAAGAGTCCGAAATGCAGTACTTGGATGCAATCTCAAAAACGACAGAATGATCTCTGTTCGTTTCCAAGGCAAACCATTCAATATCATGGTGATCCAAGCCTATGCCCCAAACAGTAATGCTGAAGAAGCTGAAGTTGAA
>SJYX01024344.1:90831-118126 GCA_006410675.1 Oreotragus oreotragus | reverse complement strand
TGTTCAAGCTGGTTTTAGAAAAGGCAGAGGAACCAGAGATCAAATTGCCAACATCCTCTGGATCATGGAAAAAGCAAGAGAGTTCCAGAAAAAACATCTATTTCTGCTTTATTGACTATGCCAAAGCCTTTGACTATGTGGTTCACAATAAAATGGAAAATTCTGAAAGAGATGGGAATCCCAGACCACCTGACCTGCCTCTTGACAAACCTATATGCAGGTCAGGAAGCAACAGTTAGAACTGGACATGGAACTACATACAGACTGGTTCCAAATAGGAAAAGGAGTACGTCAAGGCTGTATATTGATTGTCATCCTGCTTATTTAACTTATATGGAGAGTCCATCATGAGAAACGCTGGGCTGGAAGAAGCACAAGCTGGAATCAAGATTGCCGGGAGAAATATCAATAAGCTTAGACATGCAGATGACACCACCCTTATGGCAGAAAGTGAGGAGGAGCTAAAAAGCCTCTTGATGAAAGTGAAAGTGGAGAGTGAAAAAGTTGGGTTAAAGCTCAACATTCAGAAAATGAAGATCATGGCATCTGGTCCCATCACTTCATGGGAAATAGATGGGGAAACAGTGGAAACAGTGTCAGACTTTATTTTGGGGGGCTCCAGAATTACTGCAGATGGTGACTGCAGCCATGAAATTAGAAGACGCTTACTCCTTGGAAGAAAAGTTATGACCAACCTAGATAGTATATTCAAAAGCAGAGACATTACTTTGCCGACTAAGGTCCGTCTAGTCAAGGCTATGGTTTTTCCTGTGGTCATGTATGGATGTGAGAGTTGGACTGTGAAGAAGGCTGAGCACCGAAGAATTGATGCTTTTGAACTGTGGTGTTGGGGAAGACTCTTGAGAGTCCCTTGGACTGCAAGGAGATCCAATCAGTCCATTCTAAAGGAGACCAGTCCTGGGTGTTCATTGAAAGGAATGATGCTGAGGCTGAAACGCCAATACTTTGGCCACCTCATGCAAAGAGCTGACTCATTGGAAAAGACCCTGATGCTTGGAGGGATTGAGGGCAGGAGGAGAAGGGGACGACCGAGGATGAGATGGCTGGATGGCAACACCGACTCAATGAGCATGAATCTGGGTGAACTCCAGGAGTTGGTGATGGACAGCAAGGCCTCGTGTGCTGCGATTCATGGTGTCGCAGAGTCGGACACGACTGAGCGACTGAACTGAAGTGAAAGAGAAGCACATTATTATGCCAACAAAGGTCCATATACTTAAGGCTATGGTTTTTCCAGTAGTCATGTATGGATGTGAGAGTTGTACCATAAAGAAGGCTGACCACCAAACAATTGATGCTTTCAATATATGGTGTTGGAGAAGACTTTTGAGAGTCACTTAGACTGCAAGGAGGTCAAACCAGTCAATCCTAAAGAAAATCAACTCTGTCTTCATTGGAAGGACTGATGCTGAAGCTGAAACTCCAATACTTTGGCCACCTGATGGGAAGAACCAACTCATTGGAAAAGAACCTGATGCTGGGAAAGACTGAAGGCAGGAGGAGAAGGGGATGATAGAGGAGGAGATGGTTGAATGGCATCACCGACTCAATGGACATGAGTTNGGACTGATGCTGAAGCTGAAACTCCAATACTTTGGCCACCTGATGGGAAGAACCAACTCATTGGAAAAGAACCTGATGCTGGGAAAGACTGAAGGCAGGAGGAGAAGGGGATGATAGAGGAGGAGATGGTTGAATGGCATCACCGACTCAATGGACATGAGTTTGAGCAAACTCCAGAAGATGATGGAGGACTGGAAAACTTGGCATGCTGCAGTCCGTGGGGTCGCAAAGAGCTGGATATGACTGAGCGACTAAACAACAGCAAAGAAGCACAGGCTGTATCCTGGTAAATACAAGATGAGAGTTCCTGTTCACGTAGGGCTCGAGACACAGGCCTGTTCCTGCATAGAAGGGTTTAGCTTAGATTAGACCAGGAAGACAGGCAGGTAAACATACAGCTCGGCAGAGTGTGCTCTAGAACTTGGTCTGGGTATTTCATAAATTCTGCCCTGATCTGAAGCTGCAGGAGAGATGTAGTGTCCTGGGCTTAGCTCACTAAGAAGCGAGTGATGACTTACATTAGGGAGGAATTGTTAGTCTGTTTATTAACCTAGAAAGGATGTTGATGGGAGAATGTGTGTATGGCGGGTGGGGGGCTGGGGAGATGGGGATAGAACGTGCCAGGCAGAGAAAACAGCGTGTCCAGAGAGTGGAGGAGACAGCGGTTCATGGTGGACCATGAGCTGTGCATTCATGGGGTAAGTCGGCCAAGGTGGTGGAGCTAGAGCCGGAGGACCCTGACTGGCAGCCTGGGGAGCTCTGTGGGGGGCAGGAATCTAAGGCAGCATAAGCAAAGGTTGCGTTCACTTGGCAACTGTTGAAAGCCGAGCCTTCTGTGGTGCACTTGCTGGGTGCTGAGAACCAGCCTCGAAGTGGACTTGGGTTTTGGGAAAAGAATCCGACTGGAGCTGGTAGGGTAGCTCACAGGGAGAGTGAGGGTCCTGCCTTGGTCTAGAGGTTGATAATGATGAACTAACGTGGGAAGGTGATGGGGCAAACTGAGGCAGGTTTCATTTACGTCCAGAGGATTTGGTTTAAGTCCTAGGTCTTGCCTGTTGCCTGTTGGGCTAACGATTTCCAGAGCCTCTGTTCTCATAAATGCAGTGTGACTCTATAGCTTTTGTCTGTGAGACTTAAATGAGAAGATGCATGTGAAGCCTATGTTTAAAACCGTGCCTGAGAGGCACAGAGAAAAGCCTCCATCACTCCATCGTGTTGTGCAAGGCTTCTCCGGTGGCTCAGACTGTCAAGAATCCGCTCACGATGTGGGCGACCAGGTTCAGTGCCTGAGTGGGGAAGATTGCGGAGAAGGGAATGGCAGCTCACTCTAGCATTCCTGCCTGGAGAAGCCCATGGACAGAGGAGCCTGGCAGGCTACAGTCCATGGGGTCGCAGAGAGTCGGACATGACTCAGCAACTAACAACTTTACTTTCGTATTGTTATTTGTGAGGAAGCATTGACCAAATTTGTGGCCAGAGTTATTGTTGGGAAGAATACAGGAAAGAAAAGGTGTCTCCAGGAGGGCTCTTTAAAATGTCCTTGCTGCGGTTCCCTTAGGAACGTTCTCCATGGAGATGCCTTGTGAGAAGCAGTTCCGTTACTTTTGAAGTTGGTTGAGCTGTGTCTCTCCAGCAAGCCCCACAGCAGCAGAGCTGGGCTAGAAGCCAGGACCTGGATGCAGTGCTGGTTTACTAAGTATCTCTACTCCCACAAAGTGTCTGCATCTCATGGGTGCTTGTTTTTCTGTGTCCCCCACCCCCCGCCCCCGCTATCCCCAGGGTCTGCTGTAAGGCATATTGTGCACCGTGTCAGCTTGTTTGAATCTCCCACCAACTTTGAGAGGTGGATGGTGATCTTATTTCTATTTCTTACAGCCCCTTTTACAGATTGGAAAACTAAGTCAGGGTGAGATTACAGGTTCAAAGCACACAACTAGCCAGTGGCAGGTTGAGAACCCCGTCTCCAGGACTAGTTATTTCTGCTGTATTCTACAGCTTACGAGGTGGGTAATTTATTTCCGTTTTGTTTTGGCCAAGCTATGCCACACACAGGATCTTAGTTCACCAAGCAGGGATTGAACCCATGCCCTCTGCACTGGAAGCGCAGAGTTATAACCACCGTAACACCAGAGAAGTCCCTCCCTTTTATTTTAACAACAGTGGTTTTAAAATGGTTGTGAGTCACCATGGAAAGTAGTGACTTTTGCCCACTGGCAGTGGGCACTGCAGGAGATTATCTGGTGTGGATGGTGAGCAGTGCCTTTTCCAGTTTCTTGTGCCCGTGATGAACTTGGCAGAAATCATGACCCACGTCAGAGCCTTTCTAATGGAGCAAACCAGAAACGCTCTTCTGCTTTTATTTTCATAGAAATTTCCTAAAATTATTCTCTACTCTGTTTTGGTACATTTAAAAATTAGATTTGAGGATGGTTGACTTATTTCTAGGCCTTTGCCAGGTGGCCTCATGGTAAAGAACCCACCTGCCAATGCAGGAGACATAAGAGACTCAGGTTTGATCTCTGGGTTGGGAAGATCCCCTGGAGGAGGGCATGGCAACCCACTCCAGTACTCTTGCCTGGAGAATCCCCATGGACAGAGGAGCCTGGCGGGCTACAGTCCATGGAGTTGCAAAGAGTCGGACACACAGCGGCTTAGCCCACACGCACACACGACCGATTTCCAGCAGCGTTTTAGGCTCATCCAATTTGCTCCCGGCAGGGGTGGTGTGGGATGGAGCTGCGTAAGTGGTGGGAGTGGAGTAGAGGGAGGAGCTGAGCTTGGTGGCCGAGGGCTTCGGTGCCCTCAGACTGAGCGCCGCAAGTCTCTCTGTTGCAGGTGACAAAAACCTATTTGCAAAGGCGGTCCCCAAAGGGATTTATCAACAATAGCATCTTATTGCGTAACTCAGGGGCCCGTGTTCAGTATCTCATAATAAACCAAGATGGAAAAGAGTATGAAAAAGAATATATGTATGTCTTTATATCTGTGTATTCCGAATGACTTTGCTGTACACCAAAAACCAACACAGCATTGTAGATCTGTAGTAAATACTTCAGAGGGGGTTTAAGCATCAGAACTCTGGGTTACTTGGTGACACTTGAGGGGCTGGGGCAGGTTTCGGTCAGCAGGGACTCTGCCCGCCCCCTTCCTCGGCTCCTCCCTGCCCGTGGCCTCTTCCTTCCTTCTCCTTCTCATCCTCATCTCTGGGTTCCCCCATCCCCGTAGTCCTCATGGTGGTGCTCTAGGCTGCCAGCCTCATCGGTTTCAGGCCAGCTTCCTAGAGAATCGCTGGACAGTTTCTTTCTGTCTCTTTTTAAGTCTCAATCCCAGTGCTGCCTGGGGTCAGTCGCCAACCACGGGCCCATGGGGGTACCTGTGCCCACAGTCACACTGCACGTGGGCCTGGCTCTGAGAGCCATCACGGCCCCGAAGCATCACAGGCAGGGAAGCTGGTTCTCAGGAAAGGAGTGGTCAGGCAGATGGCCCAATAGGTGTGTCTGTGCCAACGTCCCGTAGAATCGGCATGCTGTACTATCTCCAGCACCTGCGCGCTCCCCCTTTATCAGACAGAGCCAGCACTGTCTCCTTCAAATCACGTGCATGCGTGTTGGCCATGCGCCCAGCCATGAGTAAGGTCGTGGAGGGAAATGATGACATGAATCGATTCTCTCTCCCCGGCGTCACTCACTGTGCTGGGCCATCTACCATCTCTTTGCATCCTAACCGTGACAACAGCCAACAGCCACAATGGGTCTGCTTCTGGGGATTTGAACAGCTCAGCAACTCTGTGAGCTGGGGACCGTTAACCTCATTTATTCAGAAGAGGAAGCTGAGGACTCGAGAGCTAGCTAGTTGCCCAGGGTCTCACAGCGAGCCAGTGGCAGAGCCAGGTGGCTGGGCTCATAGTTGCCACTTGTGTTTTGCTAATAAGGAAAGGGAGACCCAGGGAGGGAGCTTAAAGGACTGCTCCACGGTCACACACACCAGTGGCTCAGGGGCCACGCCAGGGTCTGACCCAGGGCACTGTGAGCACGTCTCCTCCATGGGCTTCCTGGAAGGAGGCAGGTCTGGAGAGTGTGTGTAAAGGGCACTCCACTGATCCATCTGATGGGTCTCTTAGTACAGCTTTCATACTATGGACTTGAAAAGCAAGTCCTCTGTTGACTGTCTTCCCATAAGCTTGTCCATGAAGTGTGTGCCAGTCCCGTGGAAGACGTGAGAAGGCGAGCTTCCTGGTCTCCAGCGATGATGTCCTCTTCGAGGCCTTCAGGTACACGCAGGAAATGAGAGATTAAGTATGTAGTGTTAGCCACTCAGTCATGTCCAGCTCTTTACAACCCCATGGACTGTAGCCCCCCAGGCTCCTCCGTCCATGGGATTCTCCAGGCAAGAATACTGGAGTGGGTTGCCATGCCCTCCTCCAGGGGATCTTCCCGACCCAGGAGTGAACTCCAGTCTCCTGCATTGGAGGTGGACTCTTTACCATCNGTCCATGGGATTCTCCAGGCAAGAATACTGGAGTGGGTTGCCATGCCCTCCTCCAGGGGATCTTCCCGACCCAGGAGTGAACTCCAGTCTCCTGCATTGGAGGTGGACTCTTTACCATCTGAGCCATAGATTAAGTATGAATGTCAATAAAGAGAGGTCTCCCCACCCTAGCAGCTCTGGGATGAGACCCACGTGGTAGGAGACATCGCTTGTCCACGGAGTGGGAGAGAAGTTCTAAGAGAGACACCTAGAGAAGCAGCTGTCCCCCGTGATCTGGAAGTGCTGGGGCAGAAGCAGAGGGATGTCACGGGAAGGGTGGCCCCAGGCAGGCCTGTCGTATACCCTCTGCTGGGCGGGAGTTTAGATTCAGAAATGAGCCTGACAGGTTTTGTTGCTGTTGCTTTTTTGGCCACATCGCACAGCTTGTGGGGGTTTTAGCTCCCAGATCAGGGATTGAACCTGCAGCTCCTGCCTTGGAAGTGTGGAGTCTTAACCCTTGGACCACCAGGGTTACATTTGAGCCTGACATTTGAGTGGTGGTGACGAGTCTGCACTCTGGAGCCCCTGCCTGGGTTTGAATTCTGGCTCTTGTGTCGACGAGCTGTGTGACCTTGGGCATGCATGACTCATTGGAAAAGACCCTGATGCTGAGAAAGATTGAGGGCAGGAGAAGGGGACGACAGAGGAAGAGATGGTTAGATGGCATCACTGACTCAATGGACATGAGTTTGAGTGAGCTCCGGGAGACAGTGAAGGACAGGGAGGCCTGGTGTGCTGCAGTCCGTGGGTTTGCAAAGAATCGGACACGACGGAGTGACTGAGCAACAGATCAGCAGTGAGCTAGGCACCTGGTGCTCTTTGGAGATACAGTGCCGCCTGGATCTCCCTGCTCTGAAAAGGCTGACGTTGAGCCAGCAGCCTCTGCCTCAGCAGCCAGCTGCAAGGCTGGAAGGCTGGTCCCTGCTGACTTCCAAGCATGAACAATGCCCACGACTTCCAGAGGAGGGACTCGTGCCGGTGGGCCATCGTAGAAGACTTCCTGGAGAAACAGCATTTGAGCTGAGCTGTGTGGGTGTGGAGGAGCTCAGAGAGTAGAGTGGAGCACTCCTGGTGCACAACAAGCAGAGGGGCCGGAATGATGCAAGGTGAGACAGAGGCTGGAAGCACGGGCCCGGAGAGCAGGGAGGCTGTCAGGCTCCTAGCTTGGGGAGGAGCTTGTGGGCAGGTGGCAGACCGGCTCTGGAATGTTGGCTGACGTGCCTGCACGGGGTTTGCTAGACGGTGGGAGGCGGCCATTGCTCAGTAAACCTTCACCCCAGCCCGAGCTGCAGGAAGGAGGCCGTGGGGGTGGGGTGAGGTGTGCACAGCTCACTGAGGCTGTTCCGGGGAATTCTCACGCTCACGTGGACACTGGAGGCCTAGCTTAGTGCTACTCGAGGTGTGGCCTTCGGACCAAAAACATCAGCCTGACCTGGGAGTTTGTAAGCCATTCTTGGGCGCCACCTGCTAAATCAGGGGTCGCAAAGATTCGGACATGGCTGGAGTGACCTGGTGGCACAGCAGCCTCCCTGCTGTGTCCGCATTCGGTGGAGAGAGAGAAGGTTCTGGTCCGTCCCTCTTTCTTTTTTTAAAATAATTTATTTGGCTGCAGCAGGTCTTGGTCACGGCACGCGGGATCGTCTGTGTTTATCGTGGCAGGCAGGATCGTTTTTAGTGCGGCAGGCAGACTCTTTGTTACGGCATCTGGTTCCCCAGCCAGGGAGCGAACCTGAGCCCCTTGCACTGAGAGCTCGGAGTTTTAGCTGCCATTCCACCAGAGAAGTCTCTGGTCTCTTCCCTTTCTTGCGAGGACGTTAATCCCCTCATGAGCCCATCCTCACAACTTCGTCTAAACAGATCACCTCCTACAGACCTCACTTCCAAATGCCTGCGTACTGAGGGTTGGGGATTCAGTCTATGAATTTGGGGTGACTCAGTCCATAGCAGGGCTGCAGTGAAGATTCCTGTATGTGTCTTTTGTGATTATATAGTCACATAATATATATGAATTGGGATGAATTCATATATGAATGAATAGCTGGGCTATGGGGTAAACATTTTTTTTTCACCTTTACTAATACTACCAAACAGTTTTCCAAAGTGAGTAAACCAACTCAATCCTTAATTTTTTTTTAAATATGGAGAATTTCAAATACGTGTGCAAGTAGAAAGGCCCTCATCACCCATCATCCTAGATTCTGCAACTCAGCCCTTGACCAGTCTTATTTCTGCATCTGCCCAATCCTCATTCCCTTCATTTGGCAACAAATTCCAGTTTTTCTATAATTTCCTCTGTAAATATTTCAGTGTAGTTCTTTAAAAATAAAGACATTATGCTGTTATAGTGTGGAAAGTTAGCAGTAGATCTTCGGTATAATAAAATATCCAGGAAATGTTCAGATTTCTTGATTGTCTCATAAATGCAGTTTTTAGAGCCGTTCGTTTGAACTGGGATCCCGACGATGCCAGCACACTGCAGTTGTTACTGTGCCTCTCTCTGTCCGTTTTTACCGGGTACAATGCCCCGCTGTGTCTTCTTCCCCCTCTTGCAATTTATTTGTTGAAGAACTTAGTTACTGTTCCAGTAGTGTTTCCCACAGGCTGAATTTTGCCGATTCCAGTTTCATGGTGTTCTTTACATGTTTCTCTGTCATCTATGTCTCATATAAACTAAGACCTGTAGAGCTCAGATGCAGATGTGTTTTGGGAGAAAGAACAGTTTGTAGATGGTGTTGACATCTGGTTCTCTCTCCTTTTGCTGATGTTAGCAGCACGGCTGGTCACCATCTATATTCATTCATTCATAACACATCCAGTCCTTTCAAAATGGTTTGTAAACAGGCTGTCAAGTACATTGGAACTCTTCAGAAAAACACAGATTTCTTTGCATATTCTGTAACTTGAATTATTCACTCAAGATTTTATGGCAGACATCTCTTCTTGTCCATTCCTGTAAGTTGTGTTGCCTAAAATAAAAACTCTTCTAAAGCAAGGAACCTAAAACGTTCATTCACCAATCTTCTGATGTAAGGTCAAGGCTTACAGTTTTAAATTATGAGTTCATTGCTTACAGTTCAGCATCAATTAGTGTCTCCGATATAAACAGCATCCACGATGCATCCTCCATAATTGTTGGTTCTTTGTTTTGATTTCTTTGAAGTGGAGCAAAACAGAGTTCAGGGCTCTCTATTTTCAGTCTGGTTTTCCCTCCCCAGACTTTTACAGTGTACTCACATGTATTTCATCCAGTGAACTGGCCTTCACTAAGTCTTTAAAGGACATTAGACTTTGTTTTCAAAGCTCATTCTTTTCATGTTCCTATTTCCTCAGTTCGTGTAATGTTTTAATCACACATTTCTTTAATATTTAATTACTTATTATATGCGGAGAGGCAGAAAGACACTTGAAAGCAAACCCAGGGTTACGGGTTGCATTCTGCCTCCTACAGTTCGTACATTGAGGTCCTGACCCGCAGTACCCCAGAGTGTGACCTTGTTTGGGGATAGGGTTCTACTGGAGTAGCGTGGGTTCCTCTTCCCCTGGGACCAGTGTCCTTGTGAAAGGGAAAAGCTGGGGACATATCCGGACCCAGGGAGGATACCACGTGAAGACTGGAGTCACACTGCCACAGGCAAAGAAAGTACCAGAGCTACGTGAGATCTAGAAGAGGTCTGCCTTGAGCATCTTCAGAGGGAGCGCCTTGACACCCTGATTTCGGACTTCCAGCCCGCAGAAGCGTGGGACAATAAACTTCTGCAGGGTAAGCCATTCTATTGTCCTTTTTTTAAAACACTGTTTTAAAATTTATTTTTGGCTGCACTGGGTACAGATACAGAGATAAAACAAACTTGTGTCTGCTTCTGCATGCGGGCCGCCTCTAGCTGCGGCAAGCAGGGGTTCCTCTCTAGTTCCGGTTCGAGGGTGTCTCACTGAGGTGGCTTCTCTTGCTGTGGAGCGCAGGCTCAGCGGCCTCCTGGCCCATGGGAGCTTCCCAGGCCGGGGATTAAATCTGTGCCCCTGCACCGGCAGGCGGATTCGTAACCACTAGACCACCGAGGAAGCCCCATCGTAGTGCTTTGTGACACCAGCTCTAGCAGACCCGCCTGGACGCGTGGACTGGTGTTTGCAGAGGACCAAGGGCAGGGGTGTGACTTCATGCTGATGGCTGATCCACAGCCCTGTTCTCTGAGGGTGGGGATTGATGTTTGGGTCCTCTGCTCAGCTGCAAAGTGGGGTTTAGCTCCAGAATCTCCATCCATTTGTACACTCACATCATCCTTGCCTTGAATTCATGAAGATTCAACTTTACATGCTGAAGAGTAAGAAAAAGGCAGAGAAGTCTCTGAAGCAGCACAAATGTTTCCTCCTACAGTGGTACAGTTGCATTATGTAGCATGGAGTGGCCTCCTGCATCAGTGCTTTAAAGAAAAACTCACTGCTTGCTTGAGACAAGATTTGAGGGACTTTCATGAATAATTCCTTTTCTACCTGTTTTTTTGTTTCCTACGCTTCCTGCTTGACCTTGAGGACCTCACCCCCTGGAGATCAGACACCTCATTCTGTTGCCCCCTTCCCTCCACTGGCCTTCTGGCAAACTCCTTCTGTTTCTCTAAAACTGTCTTCATGTGATATCTGTTCTGGAAATCTGGTCATGCTCCTCGCATCATTTGGTTTGTATCATTTCGACGCCTTTGTATTTTATGCAGTTTTACTACTGCGTGTTTAACACTGCCTTTTGATAGTTTGCTGTCTTAGGCTATAGAGTTACTGATGCTGACAGTGCCTGGCGTATTGGAGACCCTTCATCAACAATGAGTGGATAAAGAAGATGTGTACAGACACACATGCACACACAGTGGAGTATCACTTGTTTAAAACAAGTGAAATTCTGTCATTTTCAACCACATGGATGGACCTGGGGGGCATCATGTAAGTGCAGTAACTCAGCCAGAGAAAGACAAATAATGCATGATATCACTTATGTGGAATCTAAAAAAAAAATACTCAACTAGTGAATATCACAGAATAGAAGCAGACTTCCAGAGTCAGAGCGTAGGCTAGTGACCGGTGGGGAGAGAGGGGAGGGGCTATAAAACGGTGGGGGAATGGGAGGTGCAAACTACTAGGTGTAAGATGGGCTCAGCCATGCATTGTGCAACACAGGGAACATAGCCAATATGCTGTCATAACCGTAAATGGAACAGAACCTTTAAAAACTGTATAAAAATAAATTTTAAAAATTAGACAATAGAATCCTAAAAGCCAAGTTCCTCTTGAGTGGGATTTTAAAAAATACCTAAGTAATTTTAACACTAGAAGAAACAGGTTGGAGAAGACCCCCAGGGCAGTGGCTTAGGTGAGAGAAGTCTCTGCAGCCCTTCCAGGAGAGGAGTGACCTGTTCACAGGAAGCAGCTTGAAATAGAGACAGGCTTCTGTTTGGTAATTCTCCAGGAGGAAATTTTGGAGTCAGCGCTGTGGACCAAAAGGTGGGGGTGACCTAATTTCTTTTGTGTTTGACACTTGTTTAGCTTGTATTGCAGGAATCTGTAAGTCCTTGTCCAATTATTTGAAAATATTTAATATTTTAATGATGTAATTGACGGTATCACTGATTCAGTATGAAGTGTTTATTGACGGAGATGAAAGCTGTCTCCCAACCTGACTGGCAGTAAATAGCCTTGTATCCCAGAGAGGAGGAGGTTGTGTGCCTTCTAATATCCTTGTGGAGGTTGGCTGACCCAGAAGCTCAGCCTAATGAGCTTTGGAAAGCAGGCTTCTGGAAGGGCGATTGATTGTGACATGTGCGCTTAACGCAGCAAGCCTCCCTGCTATAAAACGGTGGAATACTTGGAAAGCCTGCTTTGCAAGGAACTGCCTTTATTTAAGGTCATTCCAAATCTAACTGGAATTTAGTGCAACAGCAATAAAGCAGAGTGGAAATGAACATCTACTCTGAAATTAACAGGTGACTTCAGAAACGCATGCTTCCCGAGTATTGCGTTGTGATCACAAATACAAACCAGTCTCCTAAAGAACCAGCTTGCTCACAGGTAGACCCACGGGTTCCGCTGTGAGTGTGTGTATCGGATCTGTGCGCTTCTCCATTCGGGCGTTCTCCATCTCTGAGGCCGCCCATCACCCCGACTGTGTGGATGCTTCAGCTCAGAGAGAGTGGGGAGGGCGTACACAGTAGCCTCCAAAGGACCATAACAGTTTGCACCAGCTGCCTCCCCCATCTTCCTGGAACACGCCCCACGATGTCCTGCTGTGGACCCTTGGCCTCTGACTGTCCTCTTTGCATGGACCTTTCTTCTGCGTGGCTTGCTTCCACGTCACTTGGTCTTTGCTCAGATGTCATCTCCATCTCTGGCCATGCTCCCTAATTAAATACCCTTCTCCCCAGTCCTTACCTTGCTTCATCTTTCTGTCTGGCACATATAGTGGTGTTCTAGTATGACCAACCTAGACAGCATATTAAAAAGCAGAGACATTACTTTGCCAACAAAGGTCAAAACCATGGTTTTTCCAGTGGTCATGTATGGATGTGAGTTGGACTCTAAAGAAAGCCGAGTGCTGAAGAATTCATGCTTTTGAAATGTGGTGTTGGAGAAGACTCTTGAGAGTTCCTTGGACTGCAAGGAGATCCAACCAGTTCATCCTAAAGGAAATCAATCCTGAATATTCATTGGAAGGACTGATGCTGAAACTGAAGCTCCAATATTTTGGCCACCTGATGCAAAGAGCTGACTCCTTGGAAAAGACTCTGATGCTGGGAAAGATTGAAGGCAGGAGGAGAAGGGGACAACAGAGGATGAGATGGTTGGATGGCATCACCGACTGAATAGACATGAGTTTAAGTAAGCTCCAGGAGTTGGTGATGGACAGGGAGGCCTAGCGTGTTGCAGTCCATGGGGTCACAAAGAGTCAGACACAACTGAGCGACTGAACTGAACTGAGTAAACATCTCTTTATCTTGCTGATCAGCATCCTGAAGGGTGGGACTCTTGAACTCACCTCTTCCGTACTGTGTCCCCAGAGCCTAGAAGAGCCTCCCCAGAACATCAGAGCAAGTGCTTCTTAAACGTTTGCTGTGTTTGCACCCGTGGATAAGCTCTTGTACACCTCCGCACCCCACCCTGCCCCCGCTGGCCTGTTAGTAACCAGAAGCTCTCCACGTTCCTTCCCGTCAATGCTGGCTTTGCACGTGTCTTGCCTTCCGTCTCAATGTTCCGCATCTTCATGGTGGGTGGCTGGTTCCTTCATCTCTGCCAAGTCTTGCCTGCCGGTGTTTCCTCCTCCGGTGTGACCTTCCCAGATGCACAGCAGCAAGCTGCCTCCTTGCTTTTCCTTCTCTGACTCAGTGCTGCTCCTCCCAGCCCCTCGTCCCCCAGGTGCCCCCTCTGTGAGCACCATCCCGGTCATCACCATCCCCTTCTTCTTCTCTTCCATCTCGATTCTCTTCTGGCAAAACCTCAAATCTGGTCGCCCCACTTTCTGGTTACTCCATCTTATGTCCGTGTCAGAGCAGCTCACTGCTTCTAAGAAACATTGTAACTGTGCCTACGGGACTCGCGTTAAATGTGTATCCACAGACCTCCAAACACATCACACCCCCGGCAGTCCAGACATGGGTAAATTCCCTTCCTATTTGCGTACTTTCTCTTCTCTTTCTCAGATTTCTACCCTGAACCCTCCTCCACCAGACAGGGACCTCAAACTTCATGGAGAAAATGGGTGGAATCACATGGGAAATAACTTATCCCTCCGTACTTTTATTTCCAGTTTTTCACTAGACTTATTCAGGCATTTAGAATCGCTTTCCCTAGAGTTAACAATCAAAAGCTAGTTTTGGAAAGAACCATCAACTTACCAGAAGGTCCTGAAATGGTTGAGGCCACTACCAGTAATGTGTTGGACATGTTTAAGGCGGAATTAATTGTATCTCATTACTTTATGTTTCTGATCACTGGGAAGGTTGATTGTTTTCCCACCTGTTTGTTCGAATCCCTTATGATTATACAGTGGAAGTGAGAAACAGATTTAAGGGCCTAGATCTGATAGATGGAGTGCCTGATGAACTATGGAATGAGGTTCGTGACATTGTACAGGAGACAGGGATCAAGACCATCCCCATGGCAAAGAAATGCAAAAAAGCAAAATGGCTGTCTGGGGAGGCCTTACAAATAGCTGTGAAAAGAAGAGAGGCAAAAAGCAAAGGAGAAAAAGAGAGATATAAGCATCTGAATGCAGAGTTCCAAAGAATAGCAAGAAGAGATAAGAAACCCTTTTTTCAGCAATCAATGCAAAGAAATAGGGGAAAACAACAGAATGGGAAAGACTAGATATCTCTTCAAGAAAATTAGAGATATCAAGGGAACATTTCATGCAAAGATGGGTTCGATAAATGACAGAAATGTTATGGACCTAACAGAACCAGAAGATATTAAAAAGAGGTGGCAAGAATACACATAACTGTACAAAAAAGATCTTCAAAACCCAGATAATCATGATGATGTGATCACTCATCTAGAACCAGACATCTTGGAATGTGAAGTCAAGTGGGCCTTAGAAAGCATTACTACAAACAAAGCTAGTGGAGGTGATGGAATTCCAGTTGNAAACTCCAGTACTTTGGCCACCTCATAAGAAGAGTTGACTCATTGGAAACGACTCTGATGCTGGGAGGGATTGGGGGCAGGAGGAGAAGGGGATGACTAAGGATGAGATGGCTGGATGGCATCACAGACTCGATGGACGTGAGTCTGAGTGAACTCCGGGAGATGGTGATGAACAGGGAGGCCTGGCGTGCTGCGATTCATGGGGTCGCAGAGAGTCGGACATGACTGAGCGACTGAACTGAACTGAACTGAACTGTCTGTGAAATGTCTTCTACTGAGTTGTGTCGCAAAGTCAGTGTTTTTAATACTGATTCCGTGTCAGCAGGTCCTTATACAGACACCCTTTGCCTCGTTTCTTGATTTCAGTTGGCATTAGGTCATTGGTTTTGGGGAACTTATTTAGGGGCAACTATCGAGTCAGAAATAGTCATCCAGTTTCATTGTTCCATTTTGTAGATGAAAACACTAAGGCCCAGAGAGACAGGGAGATTGCTCATTTTAAATCAGCCAGCCAAATGAGAGCTGGCAGGACAGGGAGTCAGGAGAGATGATGAGGGGTGTGGTCGGCTGGGAGGGAGGCAGAGTCTGCCTGTTGTTGCAAGTTGGGTTCCTGGGACTCGAGGTATAACAGGAGCTTTTGTTGACCGAAGATGCTTTTGTTGACAGTGTGAGTCATTTATCATTTTTGGCCATGTCGTTCTTGGCAAGCACAACAGACATACCTTTATTTGTATCCATTTTACAGATAGAATATGTTCATATACAAAATGCACAGAAACAGACATTTTTAAGAGTCTGCTCTCCACCCAAAAAACAAAGATTGTTTTCCAGATTTTTCCCTAGGCAAAGATTTTTTTGGTTATTGCTTTTTTCTGTATATAAAATCACCCTACGTTCCCGTGTAGAATGTGAACATAAAGTTGTGAGCTAGAGGAAAAACAAAAAGATATTTAGATCATCTGGTCTCAAACCATTTCCCCACTGGTGTCCTGTGTATATAGATTATCTAGAACTGACTGTTCTTGAAGGTCTAATCATTTTTTTCTTATGATGAATGAGACAAAAAAGAATAGGTCGTGAATTTAAAAACCAGACAGAGTTAAGGACTTAGAGCTGGAAAGAAATCAGATTTTGTCTGATGTTTATTTAATGTATCAGTGAAATGAGCTGGATTTTAAGGTTCACCATAATGGTGATTTGGGATTCTGTTTTAGTTGTAAGAGGGCTTCCCTAGTGGTTCAACTAGTAAAAAGTCTGCCTGCAGGAGCCCTGTGTTCGATCCCTGGGTTGGGAAGATCCCTTGGAGAAGGGAATGGCTACCCACTCCAGTATTCTGGCCTGGAGACCTCCGTGGACTGTATAGTCCACGGGATGGCAAAGAGTCTGACACAACTGAGAGACTTTCCCTTTAGTTGTAAGAAGTCTTTGATTTCTCAATCCCACCCCTTTTGGAAAGACATGTAGGATTTTCTTCTTCCTTTTTCAAGTTATTGCTTATTTTTTTAAATTTAATTTTTATTTAAATTGGAATATAGTTATAATGTGTTAGTTTCAGGTGTACAGCAAAGTGATTCAGTTATACATATAACCATTCTTTTTCAGATTCTTTCTCCATATAGTTTATTACAGAATATTGAATAGAGTCCCCTGTGCTGTACAGTAGGTCCTTGTTGATTATCTGTTTTGTGTATAGTAGGGTGTGTGTGTTAATCCCAAATTCTTTATTTATCTCTTCCCCCTTTGGTTTCCCTTTGATAGCTATCAGTCTGTTTCTAAAGTCTGTGAGTCTGCTTCTGTTTTATAAATAAGTTATTGGTATAATTTTTTTTTAGAGTTCAATTATCAGTGATAGCATATGATGTTTGTCTGACTTCGGTTAGTATGGTCATCTCTAGATCTATCCGTGTTGCAGTGAATGGTGTTCTTTCATTCTTTTTCATGGTTGAGTACTATTCCATTCTATATATGTACCACATCTTTACCTATTCCTCCGTTGATGGACATTTAGGTTGTTTCCACGTCTGGGCTATTGTAAATAGTGCTGCAATGAACATTGCATGTATCTTTTTAAATTATGGTTTTCTCTGGATAAACATTCAGAAGTGGGATTCAGTTCATTTCAGTTCAGTTCAGTCGCTCAGTCCTGTCCGACTCTTTGCGACCCCATGAATCGCAGCACGCCAGGCCTCCCTGTCCATCACCAGCTCCTGGAGTTCACTCAAACTCGCGTCCATCGAGTCAGTGATGCCATCCAGCCATCTCATCCTCTGTCATCCCCTTCTTCTCCTGCCCCCCAATCCCTCCTAGCATCACAGTCTTTTCCAATGAGTCAACTCTTCTTATGAGGTGGCCAAAGTACTGGAGTTTCAGCTTCAACATCAGTCCTGCCAAAGAACACCCAGGACTGGTCTCCTTTAGGATGGACTGGTTGGATCTCCTTGCAGTCCAAGGGATTCGCAAGAGTCTTCTCCAGCACCACAGTTCAAAAGCATCAATTCTTCGGCACTCAGCTTTCTTCACAGTCCAACTCACATCCATACATGACCACTGGAAAAACCATAGCCTTGACTAGATGCACCTTTGTTGGCAAAGTAATATCTCTGCTTTTGAATATGCTGTCTAGGTTGGTCATAAATTTTTTTCCAAGGAGTAAGCATGTTTTAATTTCATGACTGCAGTGACCATCTGCAGTGATTTTGAGCCCCCCCCCAAATAAAGTCTGACACTGTTTCCAATATTTCCCGATCTATTTCCCATGAAGTGATGGGACCGGATACCATGATCTTTGTTGTCTGAATGTTGAGCTTTAAGCCAACTTTTTCTCTCTCCTCTTTCACTTTCATCAAGAGGCTTTTTAGTTCCTCTTTACTCTCTGCCATAAGGGTGGTGTCATCTGCATATCTGAGGTTATTGATATTTCTCCCGGCAATCTTGAGTCCAGCTTGTGCTTCTTCCAGCCCAGCGTTTCTCATGATGTACTCTGCATATAAGTTAAATAAGCAGGGAGACAATATACAGCCTTGACACACTCCTTTTCCTACTGGAACCAGTCTGTAGTTCCATGTCCAGTTCTAACTTGTTGCTTCCTGCCCTGTATATAGGTTTGTCAAGAGGCAAGTCAAGTTGTCTGGTATTCCCATCTCTTCAGAATTTTCCACAGTTTATTGTGATCCACACAGTCAAAGGCTTTGGCATAGTCAATAAAGCAGAAATCGATGTTTTTCTGGAACTCTCTTGCTTTTTCCATGATCCAGCNATCTGCATATCTGAGGTTATTGATATTTCTCCCGGCAATCTTGATTCCAGCTTGTGCTTGGGTTGGGGGGTGGCGTGGGGAAGGGCTAAAACTACTTGTTTTACTGTAATTTCTAAATAGTCTATCAAACTTGTCTTCATAATTTCTGGCTTTGATGTTTAGCTGAAAAAGCCTTTATTAAACTAAATAATATTGATATTTACTTATGTATTTTAGAACTCCTTTAATTTCTTCTATTTGTAAATTACTGAGTTTTTTTAAACAATATGAGTGATTATTTCACTAATTAATAGATCCAATTGGAATTTATTCTAGTATAAAATGTGACATAAGAATATAATTTTTTTTAAATTATCTGCCACAATACAGTTTATTGAAGAATCCATACTTGTACCCACTGATGTCTCAACATTTGTGCCATATATTAAATTCTTATATATAGTTGGATCTATTTCTGATGTTTTTCTTCTATTTAATTGATTAGTGTATCCATTCTGGAAGCAAAATCAGTATATTTTTATCGCAGTTTTATATTTCAATATGTCATAGGACAAGACTTTTTTAGTCTTTCTCAGAATTTTAAATCTGTATTTGAATATTTATTCCTCCAGATAACTTTATAAAATTTTCCAAGTTAAAGAAAATTATTTTTTGTAATTTTGATGGAAATTGAATTAACTTTATTAAATTTTTTTCCTCAGTTACTTTATGCATTTTTTTGGGCTACTGGACTAGATTATTTCTTCTTTTATGCTTTCTAAATGGTTATTGTTGCTCCATAGGAAAGCTTCTGATGTTTTTGTTAAATTTTTAACTGACTCACTCACTGAATTTTCTTTTTTTCCAGTTTCCATCAACGTAGTTCTGGATCATTTTCATAACTGTAATATGATAGTAATAACAATAGCTGCTAGTTAGGAGCCCTTATCAATTATTGCATATATATAGGACTTTACACATATTTCCTTAAACATGATAATAGATTTGGGAGGCCTCCCCAAATGTACCAGGGAATCAATGTAGGCTCTCAAGTTGTGCTGTTCAGTTTCTCCCTAGAAATGATACATTTTGAAAAGGGTATCTCCAGACCATTTTCTACCAGATGCTTTCCAGTTCAGTTTTATTCATCTTTGACGCTTCATGTGGCAGAGTAAATATGTATAATGAAGATTGTGTTTATCTATATTCAATGGCTGAACTTTCTTAAGTCTTTATTTTTAGATTATTTATTCAAATTTCCCTGGTAAACAGTTATATCATCTTATTATATATAATGACAATTTGCTCCCTTCTTTGCAATACTTGTTTTATTATCTTGCCTTATAATTAAATAGTACTTCCAGAGTGATGCTAAATAATGCTGTGAATAATCAATTTCCTTGCCTTCTTCCTGAACTTCACAGGAATACCTCTAGAGTCTAGCTGCTGATTTGAGCTGGGTATCTTTATTAGGTTAAGCTCAGCTGCAGGAAACAGAAACCACTTCAGCTATTTTAAGCAGGCAAAGCTGTAATACAGAGAAGATGTATACAAAGTAATTGGAAGGACTAGAAGAGTGGGCATTAGGCCAGGTGATCAAGAATGCCTCTCAGTGCAATGTGGCCTAACAGGCCTGCTTAGGGTGCTGTTATCTCTGCCCAGGTGGGGATAGTTGTAGATACAAAGCTGGAATGTTGGCTTCAAGAGTACTGCTTCTAGGACTCAACCCCATTTATTAATTATGTACTGCTGCCTAAAAAGTTACCCCAAACCTAAAACAAACAAACAAAACAATAAATAGGTGCTTATTGTTGTGGCTTAAACTAACAATAAATATTTCTTATCTCTAGCAGTTTCTGTTGGTCAGAAATTTGTAAGTGCCTTGGCTATGCAGCCTCACTTTGAAACTCTCATGGAACTCAGACAGATTTTTACTGGGCTGGAGTCATCTGAAGGCTTGGCTGAAACTAGAGCACTTACTTCTAAGGTGACTGACAGGTTGCTCCTGGGGGAAGCCTTGGCTCCTTCTCCCTGTGGGCCTATCCACAGGTTGTGTGAGTGTCTGCACTGCCATGTGGCTGGCATCCCCCAGAGTGAACAATCCAAGATACCAAGGAAGCATCAGCAAATATCTTATGACCTAGCCTCAGAAATCACAATCACTTCTGTAGTATTCTATCAGTCATATGAGTCAGACCTTACTCACTATGGAAGGATATGAACACACGGAGACAAGAATCATTAGGTACCATCTTGGGGGCTGACTACCATATCTCATAAAACTAGTGAATGGACAGCCACGCACATAAAAGAAAAAGATTAGAGCATTCTCTAATATCATATACAAAAATAAATTCAAAATGAACTTAAAGACTTAAATGTAAGAACATAATACTCCTAGATGAGAATATTGGCAGAACATTCATTGACACAAATAGTAGCAAGTTTTTTTGGATCTTTTTCCTAAGGCAAAAGAAGTAAAAGCAAAAATAAAAAGTGGGACCTAATTAAACCTAAAAAGTTTTGCACAGCAAGGGAAACCACGAACAAAATGAAAAGATACAAACTACTGTGTATAAAATAGACTCGTACAAAGGATATATTGTACAACACAGGGAATTGCAGTCACTGTTTTGTAGTAACTGTAAATGGAGTATAATCTATAAAAATATTGAATCATGATTTACAATGAAAACTAATACAATATTGTAAATTATCTATACTTGGTAGATAGATGATGATAGATAAAACTAGTGAATGAATACTACAATGAAAACTCAATATCTCCAAGAATGTGCTTGGGAACAAAAGAAACACACACCCAGAAACTGTATTTTCAGACTCCTCTGCATCGGATTTTTCTATAATGGGAGTTGGAGCAGAGATGGTAGCGAATGCAGCTGAATCAGGGCTGAGGTTTCCCTGAATGGATACAGCAGAAGGATAAGAGTGCTACAGAGGCCAGAGTGCTTATTTTAATATAATTTGCCTGTGCTCCCGTGAAGTATAATCCATAAAAGGCAGGAACTATAACCATGAGAGGATTTTTATGATTGTATGAAAACTGAAGACTCAAAAGGTTGGCGTTGTCTAGGGTACTGTATTAGCAAAATGTGGCTCAGACGGTAAAGCATCTGCCTGCAATGCGGGAGAGCCGGGTTCGATCCCTGGGTCGGGAAGATCCCTGTAGAAGGAAATGGCAACCCACTCCAGTATCCTTGCCTGGAGAATCCCATGGACGGAGGAGCCTGGTAGGCTACAATCCACGGGGTCCCAAAGAGTCGGATGCGACTTCATTTTCACTTTCTTTCAGGGTACTTACTGTAGGATCATGTTTACAAGCACTACATACTTGCATGGATTATAAGCAGTTCTCTGTGTTCTGGCTGTATTTCCGTTCCTTTCATCTGAAAAATGCATTTGTGAATGCAAATTAATGAGCTGCAGTATTCTGGACTACTCTGGGATCTGATTTATTTTATTTAAAAATGATCACCATTTGTAACCAATTAAAATAGTAAGAATTTACCATGATGCTGCTGCTACTAAATCCCTTCAGTCATGTCCAACTCTTAGTAACCCCGTGGACTGCAGCCTACCAGGCTCCTCCATCCATGGGACTTTCCAGGCAAGAGTACTGGAGTGGGTTGCTATTGCCTTCTCTGAAGAACTTACCATGCCTCCCAACTAATCAAGCCACACAGCTGCTGCCCGTGAAAGTGAGATTTGCTGCTTTGGAAGGGAAGGGACAACTGGTGGAGAAGTTTGGACACTGGAGACTTGCAGGATTTTCCTGTTCTGATGGGAAGGACTCCACTTCTCAGATGGGAAATTGTCTTATCTCTCACCCCAGGAATCTCAGAGTCAGAACTTGGCAGATTTGCTCTTGCATCCCATTACCAGGTTCAAATCATTTCTCTTCCTCCTTCCTTCACAAATCTCAGCTCTTCATTGACTTTAATTTTTTTAAATACTAAAAATCTGCAATCATACACAGAGCTAGAGAAAAGAATAACTTGAATCCCTTATATACTCCTCCAAATTTAAGATATATCCAAATTTTGCCACATGTGCTTCATTCCCCGCCCCCCTCCCGTCCCGCTTTTTTTTTTTTTGGGCTGAAATATTTTATAGTGAAAATCCTGGTGTAGGGCCTCCCAGTTGGTCTACTGGCTAAGAATCAGCCTGCCAGTGCAGGGGATACTGACTACAGATGGCTTTATTAAATAAGGATCCAAACAATTCTATACATTTCCTATTATCTCTGAAACCTCTTTTAATCTAAGACAGCATCCTTCCACCCCTTTTCACCAATGCCATCTAATTTTCTGAAGAAGCCAAGTGAGCTGTCCTGTTGAGTGTCCCATTATTCTGTATTTGTCTGTTTTCTTTCTTGTGTTGTTTGACTTTTTCCTCAACCCTGTATTTCCAGTAAGCAGGAAATTAGTTCTTAGGGTTTATTTAGCTTAAGGTTCAACAGTTTCGGCCAGAATACTTCTCAAGAAGTGCTGTTTCTCACGGCACATCACTTGTGTGTGTGTGTGTGTGTGTGCGCACGTGTGCATGCACACATGCACACATGCACACATGCACACCAAGCTGTGTCTCTTTCTAACCCTATGGACTGTAGCCCACCAAGCTCCTCTGTTCATGGGAATCTCCAAGCAAGAGTACTGGAGCAGGTTGCTATTTCCTACTGCAGGGGATCTTCTGTCCATACCCAGGGATTGAATCCACATTTCTTGTGTCTCCTGCATTGGCAGGTGGATTCTTTACCATTAGCATCAGCTAGAAGGCCTACAAGGTCTAGCTTTCTGTCTTTAGTGACGCCAAGATTGATCAATGTTTTCAAATGGTGACAGTAGAATTTTCCATTAACCTTTCTCCTGATGGCTTCATCTAGTGATGATCAGTGCCTGAATAAATTATTTCACTACATTTATTACCTGGGATTCTTCTACCATCTGGGATTCTTCTGTGAAAAGCGACTCTATCTCATCACAAATGGGCCATTTTGTTACCCTGAAATACACGCACAGGAAAAGTAGGATAAATGCTCAGTCACTAAAAAATTTAGCTCTCCAGTTTCCTCTTCACCCAGTAAGATCTTATTTAAGGACACCCAGGAAAAGATTTGAAACCAGGCAGTCTGATGCCAATGTACCCCTTCACTCGCTGCACTTAGCTAGTTTGCTGATCACAGATTTCGGATTCTAAAGAGTCTAGTGAAAGGATTTGAATGCGGATAGGGCAGGCTTAAGCCAGATTATGAAGATTCAGATTTTTAAGAGGAATGGAGGTAAATATGGAAACGTGCATAACTGGATTAATCTCATCTGTCTCTTTATGTCTACTGAGTGCTTACTCTTCAGCCCTGGATGGCGTGGCTATTGTGAAAGCAATTTTCTTAAAGAACAGGAAGTCCTAGGAAGGATTCTGAACTACTTTCATGTTTTCCTCATCTCTACTCTTTAACAATTCTTACACATGCTACCCAGGTAGCTCAGTGGGTAAGGAATCCATGTGCAATGTAGGAGTCGCTGGTTCAAACCCTGGATTGGGAAGATTCCCCTGGAGGAAGGTATGACAACCTAGTCCAGTGTTCTTGCCCAGAGAATCCCATGGACAGAGGAGCTTGGAGGGCTACAGTCCATGGGGTCGCAAAGAGTCAGACCCAAGTGAAGTGACTGAGCTCTCACATACACAAAATTGCTTTAACTTAAAGCACATTAAGACTTTAACTTAAATGCCACTTCTAGGAAAAGCTGTTTCTTATCTGTTCTACCTTAGGTTAAGAAACCCTGCTATGCACCCTCATGTCATCCCCTCCTTCAGCATTTTCTTCTCATCTACTAGGATGTAGATTCAGTGAGATCGGGCCTCCTTGTTGCTCATGTTGTGCCTAGCACTTAACACAGTGCCTAGCCAATAACAGGCTGTCGGTAAATATTTGTGACATAAATGAGCTATATTAAATAAATCAGTTATTGAAGTTGGAGGATCAGAATGGCTTGGCTTGCTCTTCCTCTACCATCTTTCTTCATCTGTTAGAGTAAAACAAAAAACCAACACCCAAAGCCTAAAAACTTGAAGATATGAGAAAATAGGCTTTCCAAAATCTAAAATTTAGATCTCATACAGACATGTGAAAATCCATGAGAAAAGTTAATATAGTTAAATCTTTAAATTTAGGAGAGAAATAGAAATCATTAGGAGGTACTCCTTATGGTAGGAAAAGATACTGTCATTAGCCATGTGTGGCTGAACATTCATGAGAGCAGCAGCTTCCAGATGAAAAGCCTGACCCAGATCTGTCAAGCCATATCTGGCTCCATATAAAATGTCTTGTCTACACAGTTCTTGGGGAAGGAAAAATCTGTAGGATTTTTGAGTCATCTACACAGAAATACAGCTTACTAGGAAATAGTTATGTGGAAGATACTTCCTTGTTTTTAATTTTACTACATACAGTTTAAATATATATATATATATATATATCATATATCGCCATGTTGCACAGCTTGTGGGATCTTAGTTCCTGACCAGGGATTGAACCCAGGCTCTCAGCAGTGACAGCACAGAGTTCTAACTACTGGACCATCAGGGAATTTCCAATTTTACTATATTTTTAAAGAGGTGATATAGTCACATGGTGGGGCTTCCCAGGTGATGCTAGTGGTAAAGAACCTGCCTGCCATAAGAGACGCAGGTTTGATCTCTGCATCGGGTAGATCTCCTAGAGGAGCGTCAGTGACAGCACAGAGTTCTAACTACTGGACCATCAGGGAATTTCCAATTTTACTATATTTTTAAAGAGGTGATATAGTCACATGGTGGGGCTTCCCAGGTGATGCTAGTGGTAAAGAACCTGCCTGCCATAAGAGACGCAGGTTTGATCTCTGCATCGGGTAGATCTCCTAGAGGAGCGCATGGCAACCCACTCTAGTATTCTTGCCTGGAGAATCCCATGGACAGAGGAGCTTGACAGGCTACTGTCCACAGTGTCGCAAAGAGTCAGACATGAGGGAAGATACTTAGCATGCACAGTCACATGATTCAAGAGTCAAATGGTATAAAATGGGATAAGTTGAGAAGTTTCCTTCACATCCACTCCCTACCCATCCTTGTCCCCACATTCCTCTATACCACCAATAAACACTTCTCTCTAGCATTTCTTTTTTTACAGTATTTATTTATACAGATGGGGCTACATATGTTTACATTCTTATTCCCCACCCATTCTCTCTCCCTTGCACTAAGGTAATAAATGATAGATATTCTGCACTGTTTTCCCTTACATATATCCTGGAGATATTTTTGTATTAGTACATAAAGAGCTTCCTTTTTCTTTCTGCCTTCCCCAACCCCCTTTGCAATGTGTTCCAAGGTATGGAGGGCCCACGATTTATTTAATATTTAATTAGTTCCTTATTGATGGTATGTAGGGTAGTTCCAATCTTTTTCTATCACAAACAGTTCTGTAATGAATCATGTTAAACATGAAAGGAAGATTATTTTATATTAATGCAAGAAAAAGCAGATCAGAACATTAAAGAGGGAGAGTTTGGCAAAAGCGAAGTTTCTTTGGTGAACTGGGGAGTGAGGGGGCTCTGTAGTTAGTTGAGTTTGTAATGAATGACTAGGAAGTTCTGTCCAAGGGAAAAGTTTTTCTTGAATTAGTTTTGCCAAGTGGGATAAACAAAAGTTTGGAAAGAATATCAAATAGGGAGACTCATCTGTATAGCTTCTAGGCCCTAAACTTTAGTAAGATGCTCTTAGTGTTTGGAAAATAATATCTAGTTTGTTCTTAAGTAGACAGACAACTGATTAGAAAAATCTCTTGGCCACCTCCCAAAATTCCAACAACTTTTTTAAGAGGCTGAGATTTTAAAAAAATAAAATAAAAATTCCCAGCCTGATAAGGCTGGGGATCTAAGTAGTCATGGTACAGCAGACATTGTTGGTGACCCACCCAACATCCATCTCCCTTCATCCTTGCTAACAAAGTCATACTTTTGTTAGGTAGCCCCACGTACTATATGTCACAGAGACTGGCTTAAGTCAGTCATGGTAACAACTTTGCCCATGGAGATGTTTGGTTGAGGTGTTTGCATATGGCCCAATTTTGGCAAATGATAATGGAAGATAAATCATCTGGTCAGCTTTGGGGAGACTAGTTAGGGTTGTGGTCCTCTTTCCTTTATTTGTGTGGCAAGAGATAGTATCTCAAAGGTCTACCCAAATCTCTTGATCTTGTCATGGTGGGGAACACAGACTCATTCCCACCTTGACCCAGTCACAGCCACTCCACAGGTAGCTGAGTCAACAAGGGCTGGATAGAACAGCAAGCACCTGGACAGGTATTCCTTCAAACGATGTTATTTAAAGGTTTAATTTCCATGTAGTAAAGTTGGGGGAGAAACAGATTTTTTAACAATACTTTGTTTACTAGGAACAAATTAACTTCACTTAGTTTTCACTAAGTGAAAGAGAGTCGATATTATGGGAACATCAGCCAGGCAGTTCATTTTTCCTGTAGTTCTTCCTTTTCTATTTCACTTGGAATTTTGGGAACCAGATAAGTTCCTCAGAGGCACACTGAAAGGCTTAAAGTGGGTAACACAAAAGATCACACTTATCAGCTACACAGCACTGCTACTGCTGCTGCTAAGTCGCTTCAGTCATGTCTGCTCACATATTAGTTGGTTTTCAAATCTCTAAGGATTTTCATTTTAGGGTTACTGCTTGTGGAGGCCACAGACAAATTCACTAGCAATCTAGATCTGCTTTAGATAGGAGTTCTGTTGCTGTTTTTTCAATTTCCCCTCAAAGGCAGTAATTTGAAAGTGGTTGATTTACACTTTGACAATTTGTTGTAGTGATAAGCATCACTACAGATCAGCATTCCACAGAAACTAGTCACCCATCCTCTAATCCGGTCTGAGTCACAGATTAAATACAAGATAAACACTGAGAGAGTAGAACAGAAAAGTGCTGTGAAGCACAAAGGAGGGGAAATAAATCATTGTCTTTTTGTGGCTGGTTAGAAGGTAGAAGGTCATGTATGGACGTGAGAGTTGGACTGTGAAGAAGGCTGAGCGCTGAAGAATTGATGCTTTTGAACTGTGGTGTTGGAGAAGACTCTTGAGAGTCCCTTGGACTGCAAGGAGATCCAACCAGTCCATTCTGAAGGCGATCAGCCCTGGGATTTCTTTGGAAGGAACGATGCTAGAGCTGAAACTCCAGTACTTTGGCCACCTCATGCGAAGAGTTGACTCAGTGGAAAAGACTCTGATGCTGGGAGGGATTGGGGGCAGGAGGAGAAGGGGA
>SJYX01024344.1:39753-90210 GCA_006410675.1 Oreotragus oreotragus | reverse complement strand
TGGAAAGAATATCAAATAGGGAGACTCATCTGTATAGCTTCTAGGCCCTAAACTTTAGTAAGATGCTCTTAGTGTTTGGAAAATAATATCTAGTTTGTTCTTAAGTAGACAGACAACTGATTAGAAAAATCTTCTCTTGGCCACCTCCCAAAATTCCAACAACTTTTTTAAGAGGCTGAGATTTTAAAAAAATAAAATAAAAATTCCCAGCCTGATAAGGCTGGGGATCTAAGTAGTCATGGTACAGCAGACATTGTTGGTGACCCACCCAACATCCATCTCCCTTCATCCTTGCTAACAAAGTCATACTTTTGTTAGGTAGCCCCACGTACTATATGTCACAGAGACTGGCTTAAGTCAGTCATGGTAACAACTTTGCCCATGGAGATGTTTGGTTGAGGTGTTTGCATATGGCCCAATTTTGGCAAATGATAATGGAAGATAAATCATCTGGTCAGCTTTGGGGAGACTAGTTAGGGTTGTGGTCCTCTTTCCTTTATTTGTGTGGCAAGAGATAGTATCTCAAAGGTCTACCCAAATCTCTTGATCTTGTCATGGTGGGGAACACAGACTCATTCCCACCTTGACCCAGTCACAGCCACTCCACAGGTAGCTGAGTCAACAAGGGCTGGATAGAACAGCAAGCACCTGGACAGGTATTCCTTCAAACGATGTTATTTAAAGGTTTAATTTCCATGTAGTAAAGTTGGGGGAGAAACAGATTTTTTAACAATACTTTGTTTACTAGGAACAAATTAACTTCACTTAGTTTTCACTAAGTGAAAGAGAGTCGATATTATGGGAACATCAGCCAGGCAGTTCATTTTTCCTGTAGTTCTTCCTTTTCTATTTCACTTGGAATTTTGGGAACCAGATAAGTTCCTCAGAGGCACACTGAAAGGCTTAAAGTGGGTAACACAAAAGATCACACTTATCAGCTACACAGCACTGCTACTGCTGCTGCTAAGTCGCTTCAGTCATGTCTGCTCACATATTAGTTGGTTTTCAAATCTCTAAGGATTTTCATTTTAGGGTTACTGCTTGTGGAGGCCACAGACAAATTCACTAGCAATCTAGATCTGCTTTAGATAGGAGTTCTGTTGCTGTTTTTTCAATTTCCCCTCAAAGGCAGTAATTTGAAAGTGGTTGATTTACACTTTGACAATTTGTTGTAGTGATAAGCATCACTACAGATCAGCATTCCACAGAAACTAGTCACCCATCCTCTAATCCGGTCTGAGTCACAGATTAAATACAAGATAAACACTGAGAGAGTAGAACAGAAAAGTGCTGTGAAGCACAAAGGAGGGGAAATAAATCATTGTCTTTTTGTGGCTGGTTAGAAGGTAGAAGGTCATGTATGGACGTGAGAGTTGGACTGTGAAGAAGGCTGAGCGCTGAAGAATTGATGCTTTTGAACTGTGGTGTTGGAGAAGACTCTTGAGAGTCCCTTGGACTGCAAGGAGATCCAACCAGTCCATTCTGAAGGCGATCAGCCCTGGGATTTCTTTGGAAGGAACGATGCTAGAGCTGAAACTCCAGTACTTTGGCCACCTCATGCGAAGAGTTGACTCAGTGGAAAAGACTCTGATGCTGGGAGGGATTGGGGGCAGGAGGAGAAGGGGACAACAGAGGATGAGATGGCTGGATGGCATCACGGACTCGATGGACAGGAGTCTGAGTGAACTCCGGAAGTTGGTGATGGACAGGGAGGCCAGGTGTGCTGTGATTCATGGGGTCGCAAAGAGTCAGACACGACTGAGCCACTGAACTGAACTGAACTGAGAAGGTGGTTCGTATACTGGGGAAAAGCATGAGTTTTATAGCCAGCAAGCAGGTGCAGCTACATTATTTGCAGTGCCCAACGTGAAAATGTGGAGCTCCTTGCCACACAATTATGATTCTCAAGGCAGCAGCAGCAGAACTAAGTGCTTGATTCATGGGCAGGTGGCACATGCCTAAAACAGTCCTGCCAGAAGAGCTTAGGTTCAAATCTCACTCCTGTACCTCAAGGCTTCCTGGCTCTAGGCAAGTCTCACCCTCTCTGGTCTCACTTTTTTCATTTGTAAAACAGTGATCATTGCACCTCCCTTGAAGAGCTGGAATAAAAGTGACATGAAAAGCACTTGACACGTGATAGATTGACATTCCTCTTAGTTTGTGTTGTGGATTCTTTTTCTCAGCTGTTCTCTAGGCATCCGTCCGTCTTTGACCTTCTATTTCTTATTACCCATCTTCTTTCCAGTATCTTTCAAAAGGGTATTAAACTTTGTCAGCAAGGATGAAGGGTATTAGAACCTATCGCTCAGTTGCGTCCAATTCTTTGCGACTCCACAGACTGTAGCTTAGCAGGCTCTGTCCATGGGGTTTTCCAGGCAAGCGTACTGGAGTGGGTTGCCATTTCCTTCTCCAGGGGATCGTCCCCACCCAGGCATGGAACCCCAGTTTCCTGCATTGCAGACAGATGCTTTACCATCAGAGCCACCAAGGAAGCCCTGAACAATATTAGACTGAGCATTATCCAATACCCCATAGCTATTCATTTGTGACCTACGGAGGTGAAAATTATATATGGTTAAACTTAACAGGCGGAGAAGGCAATGGCACCTCACTCCAGTACTCTTGCCTGGAAAATCCCATGGATGGAGTAGCCTGGTAGGCTGCAGTCCATGGCATTGCGAAGAGTCGGGCACGACTGAGCAGCTTCACTTTCACTCTTCACTTTCATGCATTGGAGAAGGAAATGGCAACCCGCTCCAATGTTCTTGCCTGGAGAATCCCAGGGACGAGGGAGCCTGGTGGGCTGCCGTCTATGGGGTCGCATAGAGTCGGACACGACTGAAGTGACTCAGCAGCAGCAGCAGCAAACTTAACAGGAACTCCTCAGCATAACTTTGAATGGTATTGTCCTTAGACCCGGGGAACTCAGACCCTTCCTTTGCGCCCACTTTGTGGGGAGCATGTACCTTACCTTTCCCCAACTAATAAGCAGTCCCGGAGGCAAGTCCTGCACTAGCCAACACTCAGCAAGGAGCCCGGTATTTCCTGCTCAGATGGCCCTCAGGTGGCTTCCAGGAACCTCTTCCTTCTCCTCACAGGCTGGGCATGAGGGGTGAACCTGAGACCTGCTTCACACCTGACGATGGTTAGGGCGAGTGGGCGGAGCTTGCAGGGCGGGGCAGGAAGAGACTTGGCACGCATGCGCACAATCTCCTCACGGCTCAGCCTGAACCCACGTGAGAGGCAGAGGAAGCAGGCGGGACTGTGGGTCCTTATTTGTGCCCTTGCCAGTCTCCTCTGCCCTCTCCCCTCTTCCTTTTAATTGTAGACATGCTTCTCCTTCACCTCCTCATAGCCACTTATGATTTCCCCAAATATCCTGGATATTTGTAAAAAAAAAAAAAAAATCTTCGTGACTTTCTACACAGTGCTGTCTCAAATCTTTTTCTCCACCTTATAAAATTCTACTAGTGTTTAAAGAACTAGCTTATATGTCAACTCCTGTGTTACTCATCCCTGGCAATCCTCTCTTCCATCCCAACCCTCACCCTCAGGCATGTAACTACTCTGTGTGTGTGTGTTTTATCCACTATGATCTCATAACACCCCTGAAAACACATTATTACACTGTTGTGACTGCTCCTTTGCACCTACACCGTGTGGGAGCTCTTCTGGGTCAGAAAACATGCTTTTTCTTGTTTATTCTCAGTGCCCACCCCCACTCCCTAAGCTTACTCAATAGACAGTCAATAAATCTTTCAGTGTGATGTCATCAAAACCTCTGCTCCCCAGTGACCATGTGCAAATTACGGAATCTCAGTTTTCCTCTTTGAAATAGCAACGAACACTATTATCTTCTTCCGTGGTACTAAGGATTAGATAGAACAATACATTCAAAGTGCTTTAGCACAATGGTAAACAATATGAACTCAATAAAAGGTTACCATAATTAGCTCCTATATTCTGATTCTTGATAATGTGTAAAAGGAAGTAAATAATCCTTTCAAGCCAGCAAGGTGGATCCTTGGAAACTGTATTTAATACCACGATCTTATTAAAAGTGTGAGAAAATTGGTTTTAAAAGTTGTTTTAGGTTAAACTGAAAGCAAGTGATGCTTAAAATTGTTTATTTAAAAGGTACCAAGTAATATTTTTTAACAAATCCATATCATTAGTTATCTCTTGGCATCCTATACTAAATGAGTGAGAAAAATACTATATTACAATCTGTCTTGGGAAGTAATCATAATAATGCTTCTATGTCAACTAAATACCAAGAAATAAGGGAGCATAAAGTGTATTTTTATATCTACCTCTTTAAGAACTTTGTATAAATATATATAACTTATGTTTTTGTCATTACACATTTAAGTATTCCTACAAAAATGCTGTAAGTATACATACTTCCCATTTAATTTTTATTTTACAAAAGGAGTTTCAAGAAAGTATGCTAATAGAAACAAAGCAATCACTCTGTGTTGCTGTATGTATCATATCCAGTGCATGACTTGTTACCCTAAATTGGGGACTTTTCTTAACGTATTGTGAAATATTAAATGAAGCTACTGATATCTGCTTTTTTATAACTCTAAATCCCTGGTGGCTCAGACGGCAAAAGCGTCTGCCTACAATGCGAGAGACCTGCGTTCGATTCCTGGATTGGGAAGATTCCCTGGAGAAGGAAATGGCAACTCACTCCAGTACTCCTGCCTGGAAAATCCTATGGACGGAGGAGCCTGGTGGGCTACAGTCCATAGGGTCGCAAAGAGTGAGCGACTTCACTTTCACTTTCAAATCCTATTTTTATTAAGGGGGGGGAGGAAACAAGAAAATGGAATGTGATCTAAGCTTGCAGGGAAAACTTAAAGGTGGATTTTATTTATTTGAATCATACTGCTCATATAGAATGGCTATAATAAACTTTGACTACTTTGGAAAACAATGAGCTTAATTTTTGTTCTCCAGGCTAGTGCAAATAAAAGGATATCCCATAAAGCAGGTAAGGCAAGTAATTGTTTGACCAGTTACAAAATCAGACACTTTTCTGCAAGTTATTCATGCTATTAACTGTTACAGCTTACAGTCTCAATTGTGGGAGATTACAAGCCTGTTTACAAGGGTTAACTGTGCTATTTTTCACAATAATACATCCCATTGCACTTATTCACAATAATACATTCCCCATTGCACTCTGAAAAGAGATGCTAACTTTAAAACTTAGGACAGCTGAAGATATCTGAGGTTGAGAATGAATAAGTTATAGGAGAGGTGGAGATACTTATAGCAAACTTAGGAAGATTTCAAAGGCACACAACGAAATTTGGTAAATCTTGTGTATTCTAGGTGGTGGGACTGAAAAATCAGTGTTACCCTTACAATGGCACTGTAGTAAACATCACTGTAGTAAAGTAGCTTTTCTTTGAGGGGTCTCTCGTATTTAAGAGTAGAATAAATGGAATACAATATTGACTCTCGCCATAATAGTAAGGCACAGATATCTGATTTCTTCATCGGAGGCCAGAGGAAGCAAAAATCTCCTTATGGAAAGAGATGGCGGAGTTTGGCATTGAGTTCTCTCTCCTTGCTTAAAAGATCCAGGCTGTGCTTTTTGAAAGCTTCGGACTGCAGCCTGAGTTCATCATAGGCGGCCTGGATGCCATCCACCCTGCGCTGAAGCTCCCGGACTCGCAAGTTGCTGTTCACAGCCACGGCCTCTTGCTCAAAGCGCTCGAGCGCGTGCCTCTTGGCCACGTCGGCCATCTCCAGCTTCTCCTCCAGCTGGCAGATCTCCGCTTGCTTTTTCTGAAGCACCTTGCCCCTCTCTACGGACAGCAGCAGCAGCTCCTCTTTCTCCCGAGTGACGGTCTGCAGCCGGGCCCGCAGCTCCTGGTTCCGCTGGCTGTGTGCCTGCTCGGCCTTGGCCGTCTGCTGCAGGGCCTCCTGCTGCTGCTGCTGGAAGCTCTGCAGCTGCATGCGCAGCTGCTCGGTCTCTTCAGTGTGGGCGCAGGCCTGCCGGTTCTGCAGCTCCAGCAGCTCCTGCTCTCGGGCCTGGGCCTGGCAGACATCCTGGGTGTACTTCCGTTGCAGGGTCTCCAGCTCCTTGGCGAGAGCCTCGCTCCGGGCTGTGAGCTGCACCACTTTGGCCTCCTGGGCCTTCAGCGCTGGGCTGAAGAGCTGGTCATTCTCCAGCCTCAGCTTCTCGTTCTCCTCTCGCAGCTTGGCGTTCTGCCTTTTGTGTTCATCCTTGAAGCGGATCATCAACTCGTGGTTGGAGGCCAGGGTCATAAAGCGTTCCTCCAGCTTCTGGGCCTGCTGAGTTTTGGCCTTCAGCTCCTCGGCCTCCAGCAGCCTCTTCTCCTCCAGCTCGGTGTTGAGCAGTTCCAGGGTCTGGCAGCGCTCCAGGGCCTCGTCAGATCTCCGCTTCAGGATGCAGATGAGCTGGGACTGCTCCTGGATGCGGGAACACAGCATCGCCCGCTCACTCTTCTCCTCCTCGGACAGCCCCCGGAGTTTCGCCAAGGCTTCCCTCAGATCATCCAGCTCCTTAAACTCTATCTCCTCTTTCTGGTCTTCCAGATTTTTGTTTTGCTTATCTAAGGGTTCTTCAGAGGGTGGGGTGTCCATCCTGGGATCCGACTCTTCCTGAGGCATTGGCACGCTCCTCTACTGACTGCACCCCACCTTCCAGATTTCAAAAGCCACGGTGTTGCTAGGGGCTCCTGGCAATCTCCGGCAGTTGCTTGTGCACCAAGTAAGGAGCCCTGTGATTGGTGGATCGGTCTTCAGACTGCTGGAGTAACAACAGGAGTCCAGAGCCAATCAGGTTATGCTTGCCTTTCTAGCCAATCACAGCCCTCCGCTAACAGCCCAGGCTCTGGCATGTACTATACAGAGATGCCAACCCCGCTTGATTTCCAGCCAGCATCAGGGGAAGAAACTTGACTCCACCTAATCTCTTGTGGGAGTAAACAAATCAAGCAGTGGTGACATAGTCCTCCTCCCTGTCCCCACTTCAGTGGTCATGAGAATAAAGTCCTCTCCATGTAAACCGTTGGCTCTGTAAAGAAATTTGTAATCTATAAATACAAAGTAGCAGAATGACCCTGCGAACAAGGATGCTAAACGGCTGTGACTTTGTACCTGTAGTGATTAACACAGCTCAGTGAAAGAACAAACCCCAGGGAAATGTCTCTTGTTTCTTGAAGCACTGGCCCCAGCTGGGAATATATGTATTAGCTAGCACTCCCTTTTTACCCATTAACACAATAGGGTTACAGAGAAAAGCTTAATGGACAATATAGGTGTGATAAACATTAAGACACACGCACAAACGTTCAAATGAGGCTTACGTTATACACACCAAAGGCAGTTTCAGATGGATTAAACACCTGAAATGTTTAATGTTAAATGTAAGGACTAAAACGAAAACAAAATTTTAAACATGGAGGGACGTCCCTGGTGGACTGTGGTTAAGAATCTGCCTTGCAATGCATGGGCCTAGGGTTTGATCCTTGGTTGGGCAACTAAGCCCCTGAACAACAACTACTAAACCCACGGGGCCTCAACTAGAGAGAAACCCGAACGTGGTAATAAAGAACCTGTGCTCTGCCATGAAAAGACCCCTATACCACAATGAAGGTCCTGCATGCTGCGACTAAGACCGGACAGAGCCGAAAATGAAATACTTTTTTAAAATGGAAACTAGAGGAAAACAAAGGGAAGCACTGAAGCCCTGGGTGAGGAAGGACTTTCTTAGCCTACTTATTACGTAAGAGACGAATAAGGTAAAGCTTAATTGGACTAAGTTGAACATCTAAAAGATATAAAAGTTATATATAATTAAAAAAAACTGTGAGACTCTGGTGTCTCTCTAGCCTTTTCTTCCTCTGGACCTGCCTGCTGCTTTATTCCCGAACCTAACCTAGCTATTGAAGTTTCCTTAGTTGGCCCTGTCTGTTGGTGTCCCCTTTGCCTGAAATGCTTTTTTCCTACCTTGTTGCTTTAGTCATTAACTCTGCATTTTACACTCAGTTAGGAATCACCTCCTTCATGAAACCTTTCCTGGCACCTACTACATGTACATACATGACCAATCACCACTTTTAGAGCAGTCACTCTAGCCTATTTGGACTTCTAACAGAGCATTTAAAAGTCTTATTGCACTCATCATTTATGCCCCTGCTTCCCACTATTAAACTCTGAGATCCTTAAGGGTAGGGACTGTGTCTGTATCATCCTTAATGATTAGATCAATGCCTTGGGGAGACTCAGATGTGTGTATTGGATGGATGTTGAAGTCAAAAATCAAATGGAGAAAAATATTCACCATAAATATGACAGACAAAAGATTTACATTTTTACAAAGAGCCTGTACAAGTCAATAAAGTGTTAACATCTTAAAAGAGAAATGAACAATTCACAGATGAGGGGGATGAAATGGCTTATAATCAAACCCCATCAGTGACCCAATGAATGTCAGTTATAAATAGATAATAATTCATCTATCAAGTCAGTCAATAAGTTACCCCTTATTTTTAAGACAATCCAGGACTGATAAGTGTATAGTGAAATAGGTACTCTTCTACTGTGATCAAAGTCAATTGATGGCATGTATTGAGAACTTAAGACATCTTTATGCCTTTTGAATTAATGATTGTCCTTCTGGGGACTTCTTTGTTTCGGAAGAAACAGTCTGAAAGAAAAAGTTTTATTCAAAGTATGGTTCATAACAACTGAAAGTTGGAGACCTAAATGTCCAAAAAAGAGAAAATGTTAAGAAAATTATGATATCCTCATATATAATATTATGTAGACATTAAACATTAGCATGTTTATAGGTAATTTAATGGCATGGAAATGCTTGTGTTTGAAAGATAATTTTAAAAAGCAAGATTTAAAAAAATTGGAATTTAGAATGATCTGAATGATGTGAAAACTTAAGCAGAGAGCAAAGAGCTAGCTATTCCTGTGATCACTATTTCTGGTGGTCAGACTTAACCTGTCAAGTCATGATGATAAGGAAAAAGTCTGGGGTGTTACTTATGGATGGATGGATTTTATAATGCTTCAGATTTCATGTAGAGCAGAATAGATCTGACAGAAGAGTCTGAGATTTTACTTCTGGTCTCAGAAATCAAGCTCTCTTGTCCCCAATCCCAACTATCATGTTTATGTAGAGAAAGCAAGAAAGCAAGGCTGAGGACTGGGAAAATCTCCTGACCTAAAATTTTAGCAACAACTCAGATTGTAGGATATTTAGGGTTTATGAAAGTGGGTTCCAAGATTTTTAAAAACATAAACATATTTTAAATTTCCGTCTCACACCGCTTCTTTGCTTTTCCTTAAATTTCAAGCTTCACACACTGAAATAAAATTTGTAAGACTGAAGGAAGTGATGCTAAGGAACATTAATAAATTAGACACAGCACTCTTCTCAGAGGACTTGCAGTTCAGCAATAATAACTTTTGATTCCTCTCTGCCATGATTGTTTTCTTTATTCTACCTTTTTTTCCCACCTACCTTTGATCCTGAAGGTGTTCAGTATATTCCCTTCCAAGGGAGGTCCAAGTCACAAACCTTGGCCAACATTCTCCCTAGTGGTATCCAACAAGTCCCCCCCCACCCACCTGCCTTTAAGTTTTTAAATATCTCTTTCATCTAAGCTACTATTAACCTATTAACATTTACAGAGTTCTTCTATACACCCTACATGAAAGTGAAAGTGTTCGTTGCTCAGTCATGTCCAACTCTTTGTGTCAAACCTTGGCCAACATTCTCCCTAGTGGTATCCAACAAGTCCCCCCCCACCCACCTGCCTTTAAGTTTTTAAATATCTCTTTCATCTAAGCTACTATTAACCTATTAACATTTACAGAGTTCTTCTATACACCCTACATGAAAGTGAAAGTGTTCGTTGCTCAGTCATGTCCAACTCTTTGTGACCCCATGGACTATAGACCGCCAGGCTCCTCTGTCCATGGAATTCTCCAGGCAAGAATACTGGAGTGGGTTGCATTTCCTTCTCTAGGGGATCTTCCCAACCCAAGGATTGAACCCAGGTCTGCTGCATTGCAGGCAGATTCTTTTTTCATCTGAACCACTGGGGAAGCCCTATATACCCTACATAATACTAGGCATTTGTACATCTTTCTTCATGTAATTCTAACAATATTCTTGAAAGACAGGCATTTTGATCCACATTTCATAGTTGGCAGAGAACAAAGAAACTAAGACACAGAGAGGTTAAGCAAGTTGTCCCAAGTCACTCAGAGAGTAATAGAGACAGAATTCACATCCAGATCTTTTTGATACCAAAGCCCATGGTCTTTAGTTCATCATTCATTCAATTGTTTAATCATTCATTCATTCATACATTCAATTCATATGCTGAGAAACTGTTATATCCAAGGTTTGCAGTCCTGGCTCTTAAGATGACTACAGCAAAATGGTAGAGACAAATAATAGAAAAATGGCTATTAGGTGTTATAACTGTTAACAGAATCATGGATAAGTTAGATACACTACTCTTCTCAAAGAATAAAAACAGGGGTGCAGTGATCTGAAGTCTGATCCCACATCCTGACTGAAGTGCTTAATGTGGAGAGTGAGAGTCTTCTCTTTTAAGGCTGAAGGAGAGGCAGTTCTTTTGGAACAAGTCAGCCAAAGAAGTGGAAGGAATGTGTGTGACTGGATCACATGGGTGAGAGCATTTGTTTTGTAAAACAAACTAGGGAAATTAGTGAATGAGTCTAGGAGTGGGTGGAGATGGGAGAGCAATCCCAAAATCAGAATGGGAAGAGCACAGGAGAAGGCAAATGTTGAGGGACTTTTAAACCTAGATGGGTGAGTATGGATGAGAGATATGCAAAGAAGTCCATGTAATTTCCCTAGAAGTGACCCTAGGCTAACAGTAATCATGCTTTGGTGGATGCCAAGGCCATGTGACCAGGTTATGCAGTTCCTAGGATCCTTACCACCTATTTAGAAGCTGCAGCAGTCACGGGGAGTGTGGAAATGTTGGCTTCTCTAGGAAAAGCCAGCAGTGACTATTCGAAATATTACTTCATTTTTAAAATAACGGAATTTGGAAGTATTTTCACCAGTTCAGTTCAGTTCAGTTGCTCAGTCATGTCTGACTCTTTGCAACCCCATGAATTGCAGCACGCCAGGCCTCCCTGTCCATCACCAACTCCCGGACTTTTCACTCAGACTCACATCCATCGAGTCAGTGATGCCATCTAGACATCTCATCCTCGGTCGTCCCTTTCTCCTCCTGCCCCAATCCCTCCCAGCATCAGAGTCTTTTCCAATGAGTCAACTCTTCTCATGAGGCGGCCAAAGTACTGGAGTTTCAGCTTTAGCATCATTCCTTCCAAAGAAATCCCAGGGTTGATCTCCTTCAGAATGGACTGGTTGGATCTCCTTGCAGTCCAAGGGATTCTCAAGAGTCTTCTCCAACACCACAGTTCAAAAGCATCAATTCTTTGGTGCCCTGCCTTCTTCACAGTCCAACTCTCACATCCATACATGACCACAGGAAAAACCATAGCCTTGACTAGACGGACCTTAGTCAGCAAAGTAATGTCTCTGCTTTTGAATATACTATCTAGGTTGGTCACCAGAAGGGGATACAAATTGCAATGGCTACCTAGCTCTTGATTTTTCCAGTGCCTGTCTATATAACACCCCATTCTTCTGAAAATGGATCACTTCTCCCTGGCCACAGGGTGGAGACATAACTCGGGTAGGACCAATCATAAGAGCTTACCCTATCCGTTCCTGGCCACTCTGACTGCTGCAGCAGGTGAGGACATGACCCAAGCTCAGCCAGTTTCTCCCACAGTTCTCTCAAGCTGAACCTAGGAAAGAGGAGTGCTTTAGCTGAGAACTTGTGACGTTGGAGCTGTCTGTGGTGCTATTTCCTACTCCCAAGGCAGTCGGGATTCCCTGGTGGCTCAGCAGTAAAAGCAATCACCTGCAATGCAGGAGACCATCAACAATGCAGGAGATGAGGGTTTGATCCCTGGGTTGGAAAGATCCCCTGGAGAAGGAAAATTGCAACGTGCTCTAATCTTGCCTGGGAAATCCCATGGACAGAGGAGCCTGGTGGGCTACAGTCATAGGGTTGCAAGAGTCAGACATTACTTAGGGACTGATCCACCACCACCAAAGAAGAAAGAGACAGTATCGGAGTTCCTGGGAACTCATGTTTCGCCCATGAGTCCCTAAAGTCATACATACTAACAAATTGTCATACACTAACCTAGTGTATTTAGGTTTATTTCTGATTGGGATTCTGAAAAAGAGGAAAAGAGCCCTAAAACATGCAGTCCAAGGGAACACCTCTAATTTAAGAAAATGAGAATTTTCAGCAGGGACTTGGCCAAAAAATCCCACTGAATCAAGTCTGCCAACCTGGGTTCACTAAAGAATTCAGGTGGCCCACACTTTATAATGCATGAAAATCCCATTTAGACTTTGTCTTACAGCCAGGTGAGATTAACAATTTATATTTCTTTTTTCGGGGAGGGGGGGGAGGAAAGTGACACTACATCTTCCTGGACGTCCTGAGGCGGTCGGAAGTTCTTTGGGTAGATGCAAGGATGGCTCTGTTGTCCACTTTGGTGTTTTGCACATCTGGGGCTGCAGTCCTAGCCCCAGATGGGGAGACATTAGAAGCAATTTCATTAGTGCTTCTGAGATGGCTAGATGCTAGAAGATGATTGAGAAGGTAACTGGGGAAAAAAAAAAAAAAAGGCTGAGAAAGTAGCTTGTAGTATGGAGTGACAGGGGCTGAAACAGGGTCTATACTTCTGCTATGGTTGCAGGCCAACCTCGGAGGTGTGTGTCTAGTCACCTGGTCTTGCCCTCGTCTGCAGTCAGAACAGGAAGAGGAAAGACAACTAGATAAACAACCTCCTAAAAGGCCTCGAGAGACAATGGGGCAAGGGTGTTGTTCTAGGTTAGTTGCTTTTACTGGCCAGTGGGTCAAAGGTTCTAGCATTTGTTTGGGGAAAGAGGCAAGCGCTGGAGCTGTTTTCAATGACATTTGTTAGATACTTGTTTTAAGATCTCACTGTCTTGTCACCATCGAGACTTCCCCAGCCTGCATGCCTAGTTGTTCAGTCATGTCCGACTCTTTTTGACCTCATGGGCTGCAGGCTCCTCTGTGATTTTTCAGGCAAGAATATCGGAGTGGGTTGCCATTTACCCCTCCAAAGGATCTTCCAGACCCAGGGATTGAACCTGTATCTCCTGTGTCTCCTGCATTGCAAGCAGATTCTTTACCTGCTGAGCCATCATCAGCTTGTTTTGGGAATGACGAGCTAGTGGAGTTCTAACAGGGAATGATGATTCATGTATTAAATGACCCAACAATGTCTTTATGGAAAACTTTAAGAATAAATGACAACTTACCTTCAAAGCTTTCAGCTACTTCTAAAAAATAAAAGTTCTACTCTTAGTAACATAGCTGAAGCTTCCAGTTTAGAGAAAATCATGCCCAGAGTTGCAGCAAAGACTTTGGAGAAATATTAGCCCAAAAGTTCTTTAGCCTGGCTTGTGAATTTAGATTTTAGAATTCCTTCTTTAATAGAAGTTTTTTAAAATTTTTATTTATTTATGTTTGGCTGTGCTGGGTCTTCACTGCTGCATGCAGGCTTTCTCTAGTTGTGATGAGTGTGGGCTACTCTCTATTGCAGGGTTCAGGCTTCTCATTTCAGTGGCTTCTCTTGTTGCGGAGCATGGCTCTAAGGTGCACGGGCTCAGGAGTTGTGGCACACACGCTTAGTTGTCCCGTGGCATGTGGCATCTTCCCGGACCAGGGATCGAACCTGTGTCCCCTGCATCGGCAGGCAGACTCTTAAGCACTAGACCACTAGGGAAGTCCTGGACTTTAAGATTCCTAACATAAAGTATTTCATTTAAAATAAGAAGTCAGATTACTTTGATCATACCATTACATCATATAATAATTTATTCTAAGGGTTTTTACAAAATACTTTATGAAAATTATACATACATAGGAAGGAGAGTATAATTTAACACTTTACATTCTAATTAAAACTTTATCGCAAATCATGTTTGTAACCATTCTCATGCTGCTTCATATAGTAGAGCTGTAAGAAAAACAGAATCTTATATATGCAAAGTTTTTGTTCTTTGTTTTATATATGGGTACCCTATTATAAAATACAGGCTTGAAACCTAGGAATTAAGCCAAAAACTTAATTTCACCTATGGCCAGTGGGTGGCACCAAAGCACATAAGACTTTAAACATTGGGAAAAGGGAACACTTCTCAAAGTAAAAATACATGCAGTAAATTCAGTCTCATTGCCCTAACATGGAATTCCATATTTCAATAGAGGCTACACAGTGAATAGTTTTTTTTTAAAAAACAAATTCTTTATCTTCATGATATTCTAATTTCTCCCCCGCCCCCCTGCTCATAGGAATATCTCTGAGTCACTCTTCAACAACCAACATTTTTTCAATTCCTGCAAGGGTTTTCAATGATCAAGTGGGAGGCCTTCCTAACCCTTTTGTGGTTTGAAACACATGATAGCAAACTGGAAACTTTTGCTTATTAACAACATTTAATTTTTTTTTGGCAGCTTTTTCTTTGAACCAGCAGCAATGGTTTGATTTTCTTAGCTTTCTCAAACATCTTCTTTTAACGTTGCAGTCACAAATTAAGTTACACATTTTGTTATTATTTAAGTTTTTTAGTCCTTGTAACCAAAGAAGCATGTGCAGGTTGACTTTAACATGCTATGTAGCATTTGTTCCAGGCAACAGATGGAAAATGAGGATCTCTGCCTACAAGATCGGATTCCACCTGTCTGGTGGTTTTCAGTGGAGCAGCCCATGGACTTTGGCTTCATTTGGAAATTTTGGCAATCAACAGCATTCGGAGAGGCAGGATTGCTTCAATCCAAGTGTTGGGAGACTTCACCATCTTTTCCCAGAGAGCCACTTCCTCTGAAGTAGAGTCCATCCAATCCACTTCAGTACCATAGCTTTTACCTGGACAAAAAAGGGAAGCTTTGCATTTAGAAAGGAATGGTTCACTGGGAAAAACTGAGTCATTCCCCAATTATAATCGCCAAAGGAGACAGCTAGGAAGAGTTTTAACATCACCAGTAGGGCTGGGACTCAACAGAAGAAAAGATCTGTTTAATCATACAAGATATCTGATAATGGAACTCTCCACAATTGGGATTATTCTCATTACTCTCAGAGTAATAGACCATATAAAATGTAGATGAAAATCTATCAGGTGTATAATGGAACAGTAGGGAGGATTCCAGCATTGGGTTGAAAATGACAGTAGGTGATATCTAAGAAAATGTAGTTACAGCTTCAGTGTCTAACAGACTCAATTTTGAATCTTGGCTCTGCCACTTATTAGCTCTGTTTCTTAATTTCTTGGAACATCAGTGTCTCTGGGTATAACATTAGAAATAACTCATAGAACTTCTGTGAGGATCAAATGCAATAATGCAAAGAAAGCACTCGGTACAGTGACCAGTGCTCCATAAATGTTAGCTGCTATTATTATGCAAAGTACACGTTTAGCCATGAAGGGCCATAAACAGTTTTTCAGGAAAGGGTAGTGATGAAGGCTTTTCTGGTTTCCACCACAATAACTTAAGCTCTGTGTGGACAAACACAGCATCCTGTTAGTCTTCATATCTAGAGTCCCTGGCACACAGCTTGACATTCCTTCACTCATTCATTTCACCACACTTAACAGAAATAGAGTACCTGTTTACATTAGGAAGAAGCAAACCAACCAACCTCTAGTGTCTCCATAAGCATTAGACTCATGGAAAATTAAAAATGTAACACGTTACCTGTTCCAAAGCCAATCCGAAGACCTCCCAAAAACTGGTTGGTTAATTTGTAATGGTCCCAGACAGTAAGCTCTACACAGGCTTCTGTCAGATCCTCAGGCCTGAACCCATCATAGACCATGGTGTGGTTGAAGACTGGGTTAGTGGTTTTCCCCACAGCTCTTGTCTTCTGGCGACTTTTCCTACTTGTATCTGGAAGGATGGTACTACAAAAGGAAACATTCCCAGGAAAGCATGTGAGTAAGACAGCAAACTCTCATGCTTTTAGTGTGCTTCAGCTACTAAGGGCTGGCAAGAGGAAACAGAAGAAAAAAGAACACAGAGAGATGGTAATGGTGGGCATCCTGATGGCACGATTATGCATTAGAGTGGACCTGACTTGCTTTGAGGAAGTCCTGACTCTGCTACTTATTGGCTGTGTATTGTGGGAAATTTACTTAACTTCTCAGAGACTTGTTTCCTCATCTATGAAATGGGAATGGTGATGCCTACCTCATAAGGTTAATATTAGAATTACAGATTAAGCAAACAACTTAGTTCAGTACCTGCATTTAGCATTTACTACATAGCAACTGTTTGAGGATTTCTCTAAAATCTACTCCTGATTATCCGTGAGAGCCTAAGAAATTAGTCTTGTACAGAATTGAAAAAGAAAAGAAACCTCTCCAATTCCCTAGATTTGACTTTGGGAATAAATTATATTACATATTTGTGATTATTTACATATAATTTATGGTGATAATTGAAATTAATTTACCCTACCATGCCTCTTGTATAAGAAGGGTTGGGCCTAGTCCTGGAATGGGAGATTGACCTGAGCTGAAAAGCTTACCAGTTGACGTCTATTAAGAATATGTATAGGGAAAATCCTAAATAATGTCATATAAACTTAAGTAGCTATAACTCGTCTTCTGATAAAATCTATATAGATAAAATTAGTTAGAGAGAGTCAGGACAGCACAATAACATCTGTTCAGTTACTATTTTCTAGATGCCAGGCATTTACGTTATAACTGAGAAAAAGGTTTGCAACTTAAAAACCCAAACTGTTTCAAGCTATTATGAGTTAATTATTAGCGTGGATCTGTTTATCAAATAACTTCCAAATATTCACAGGCTGACGCAAAAGGCTTTTTTGCAAATGGGCCACAATACAGATGTTCGACAAATGATACAAGGGGTGTGGTATCACCATCAGCCATTTCATAAACTCTTTGGTAGTGAATATTATCCTCACCAGCAGATGTACCTCCTATTGTATATATTCCCTCTTAAACTAAATGGAGCCTTGCAGGGGGTTCATGTCAGAGATCCTTCTAGCTTGTGTCACCACTGTCTCAAATCATTTCATTTATACTATGAATGATGAACTTCAGCATCACAGCTGCAGAAAATTAAAACCTATTGGCAAAGGCCAGCCTATTGTGGAACTGAGGGAGGCAGAATTATCGATGCTGGTACCATTTAACAAAAGAATTTAGATGGCTGCCCCTTAGCAGTGGTAGATCGAGGCATTCCTTCACCCAGATGTGCACTTCTCCAGTCGTAGGAAGTTTTTTACCTATAACAGAAAAGGAGAGAGAAAATGAAATTCCACTGCCATTCCTCTCTTGGCAGTACTGCCTCCCAAGATGCCAATCTAAAAATGGTCTGGCACAGTGACGTGACTGAGTGCTTGATGATATGATCCTAAACGATTATCTCTATTCTTAATTACATCTTTCATAGTCTGGCTGTATTGAGTTCAAGTAGCTCTATAAAAATAATTTATTGCAAGTACAGAATATTATATCATTGTTTCTGGGTCTTGCTTGGTTCAACAAGATCAATTATAGATATTAGGTATGTGAATCATCTATTTATAGTTATGTTCAAAACTACTCAGTGAGATGCATATACATTTCAAATATTAACACCATTATCAATCAGTGCTCATAGGAGGCATTTAAACAAATTTGAGTATGAAGTAACCAAAACAGGTACTGGTTTAGGTATAGTCACTCTTGTTAAAAGTAGTTATACATTTTATAGGAGTATTATACAGACACATGTAAGAGCCAATATTATCGAAGGGAATTGCTGAGAAGTTGGCCTTAGTCTGAAGTTTCTATATAGGTTGGGTGCACCTGGATGGAGGGAAAAAAGTGAAAGTGTTGTATCCGACTCTTTGCAACCCCATGATTTTCTGGATGGGTGAACCCAATCTGTCAACCAATCAGTGTTTAATGAGCATCTATTATATGCTCAGCCCTGTGCTAGGAATGCTGTTGGATATACAAGGAATGCAAAAAATCTATGTGCTTGGGAAATGTTTACAGGTAAGCTAGAGAGAGAAACTCAATAAAAGCCATAAAATGTAATATAGAATGAAATGCCAAGTTATTACTGTGACGATCTAGAAGATGATGTGATCAGTGAGGGTAAATGCACTCAGGAAAAGCTTTGCGGAGGAGATGGGATTTCATCTAAAGACTTGAACAGGTTTAGGGGAAGAGGAAGCCATTCCAGGGAGGAGAAACTATTATAGGAACAAAAACTCAGACAAGCTGGAGTCCATCACATATGGGTCTCCTGCCCTTCCCCCAGCAAAAAGTAATCACGGGGAAAATGGGAAATGAGACTAGCAGAATTTCTATGTATGTTGACCACAAATGATAGGATACAGATTATATAGAAAAGAATCTGTCTTTTAAAAAGATCTAGATGTAACAAGATGGCAGTTTGGGTGCCATGTGGCCTAATGTTTTGCTTGTCCTCTCTTTTTTTTAAGCTGAATTGGAATGCCTTTCTCTGTTTAATCACTGCCCTCACCATCATTTCTGTCATCCGACTACCTTCAAGAAACATTTATTTCTATTTATTTATCTATTTGGCTGTGCTGGCTCTTAGATGGAGCATTCACGCTTTCTAGTTGTGCCATGCAAACTTTTAGTTGGTCACGTGGGGTCTAGTTCCCTAAGCAGGGATCGAACCACGGCCCCCTGCATTGGGAGCACAGAAGCTCAGCCACTGGGCCACGAGGGAGGTCCCTCATATGAATTCTTAAGGAGAGTAACTTAGGGAACTGTGTGAAAAATGAGAGCAGGGTTAGCACTCATTTCCTGACAGCCTCTTGCTCCTTAACTGTGCTGGAGAGCTGAGGCTCTAACATCAAGGATGCAATGTAGTAATTTTGAAGAAAAAACTTTCTACCCTAATGAGACCTTGAGAGTAGAGGACAAATGAGCTCTAATCTCTTAGGGGCTTAATATGAATTCTTTTAATTTCCACCAGTGGGGGAAAAAAACTACTCCAGTTCTATTTGCATCAGAGCACTACACAGGAAAGGCCATTTACACTGTGTAGATACGAACTTTGGGGAGAGTGAGGCCAAAGTTAAAGCAAAGGCTGTAAAACTGGGCTGAGAAAAAAATGAGTATTTTTCTCAAAGAAACAGAAAAAATATAATGGTGGTTACCAGGAAGGGGCTCTTGGAAGGAAGGGCAAGAGAAGAGTTGTGGTTTAATGGGTATAGAGTTTCAGATGTACAAGATGAAAAAGTCCAGAGACATGCTTCACATTATTGTAAAGATACTTAACACTGCTAATGGGCTTCCCAGGAGGTACAGTAGTAAAGAATCTACCTCTCAGTGCAGGAGATGAGGGTTCAGTCCCTAGGTCAGGAAGATCCCCTGGAGGAGGAGAAGACAACCCACCCAGTGTTCTTGCCTGGACAATCGCGTGGAGAGAGGAGTCTGGTGGAGTCCATAGGGTCGCAAAGAATCGAACAGAACTGAGTGAGCACGCAACAACCACAACTAATCACACACTTAAATATGGTTAAGAAAAAATTTATGTTATGTGGGTTTTTTTTTTTAAATATTATGTGTTTTGACCACAATTAAAGAAAATTTTCTAGTTTACAAGTGTGGATTGACTCATTTGGGTCCTTACTAAGTAAGTTAATTTAGTTCTTTACCTTTGAAAATTAAAAAAAAAAAAACAAAAACAAAAACAGAGAACTCAAAGAAATCCTTGGAGAGGGGAGAGCTAAGGTAAGGCCATCAATCTGGACAGAAAATCAGTACATACCAGGAATTGGCTCTGGGACATACTGGAGAGCCAACTTCATCTCACCTCTGTTTTCTGCTTCAAGAGGAACTGGTGCTGTCTGGAAAATGAAGGCATATCAGCAGGTGTGAGACAAAAACCATTCACCCTGTTTGTTGGTGCTCTGTTACAGGCCCATATCTGCCTCATTTCTGAGCTTAGGTATAATTCATGAGTGCCCTGGATTGAAATTTTCCTCCCCATCACAGATGAACTGTTGCTTTGATATCTGGGAAGGCTACACTGTGTATCCTGGAAAACTCTGCAGGGTACCCAGAACACATTTTAAGTCCTTCAGTTCAGAGAAATCAGAATGGGTTTCTTGGAGATGGGAAAGGTGTTCTGAAATGCTTAGATTTTTATAAAAACACATACATTTTTGTTAGTGATCCAGCCAGTGCATAAAACAACTTATCTGTATTTTCTTTCTTTAAAGGAGTAGGAAGAGCCGGGGTATGGGTAGGGGACAAATAATACATTTTCATAGCTGCGTTAACCTAATTATTTTAGACCAGATGAAGAGATGCCTGTAAGAATAACAAAAACTGAACAATCATTTTACAATGTAAAATGTACAATGTACATTACAATGTACGCCCATGGCTGATTCAGGTCAATGTATGGCAAAAACCACCACAATACTGTAACTAGCCTCCAATTAAAATAAATAAATGAAATTTTAAAATGTGTATTTATTATAGAACAGGTGGTTTTCCTTTCAAATTCTGGTCTTTTAGAGCCTTATTGCCAAAACAGGGCTATATGTCAGAAACATAACAGAAGGAAGCTAAAAACGAGATGTTTTTGACAACTTCTGAGAAATTCTTAACTAGCAAGTCTTGGGTAGACCTAGAAATAAGAGCTTCAGGTGACCTTGATGTGGTATTTTGGAACCATAAGTAGAATGGCTTTACTGTATAGATACTTAACAGTTTGTATAAATTGTATGTATCACACTAACCCTCACATTGAGACCAACAACAAAAAAAAACTGGATTAAACAAATCTATCTGAAGGTGCTGAAGAATTATTAAGATAGATAGGGTTCAAATGGATAAGCTGTTGTAGCCTGGAATTCTTTCTTTCCACTCCGAGGCATTAGCTGCATTGTGAGTAGTGCTAACTGAGAGTACAACAAACTTAGCAGAAAAAGGCTAAGATGCTGAGCACAGCCTCTCACGGGGCTCAGGAGGCAAAATCTGGCCAGCTAAGGAGAGATGGTCTCAGAAAACACTCTAGACCGATAGTTTTCAAAGTATGGTCCCTAGGCCAGCAGTATCAGCAATGCCTGAGAATTTGTTAGAAATGCATATTTTAGGGCCAGGTTGGATACATGCTAAAATCTGCAAACTACTACCTAGGTTTTCAGTTGGAGCCCATGAAAGACCACAGCCCAGAAACATGGGCAAAGAAAAATGAGATCAGACCACGTGAAAGCTGAACCCCAGCTTCTCGTCAGTTCGTTACCAGGCTAGATTGAGGCAGTGCGTCCTTTCTCTGTGAGTCAAACGCAAAAGTAAACCCTTTCAAATTATCCCTAGAGTTGTTCACATGCAGTGTCCATCGCGCAGTACAAAATGAACAGGCATACCAGAACAAAGGGCCAAATGGCCAAACAATAGAAATCAGAGGAGACTCCCAGATGTTTAAGATACAGGAGTTTTCAGATACATACGTTGAGTAACTTTGATTAATAAATTCATAAAGATACTGAGAAGATAAAGAATTGTAGCAGAGAAATAGAATCTATAAAAAGAGTCAGTGAAAATATAAATCTAAAAGTATAATAACTGAGGACCCATAGATATCCATGTAGATATTAGATACTAGATTAGACACAGCAGATAAGAAAATTATTGAACTAAAAGATCGGTTAGCAGAAACTAGCCAGCCCAAAGAATAGATAGGGGAAGAGAGACTACACAACACAGAAAGGAGCCTAAGAGATTTATTGGACAGAGTGAAAAGACATGATGATCCCAAACAATGGATAAACATTCTGAATGAAAATGGAATCTTACAGCAGCTCTCTCCTGAATCCCAGCCCCAAACCACCAAACCAAACAAAAAGCTCCAAACTTACCTTCCGCTTTAGAGGGTACCACTTCAATTGTTTATTCTGTTTGTTGTCCCAGTCCCAAGTTTCCAAATCAAGTTCCACTTCCCCTAGAAAACTATTGCGCTTAAATGTATCTCGATGCCAAACAGACACGTTCAGCTTCTGTGTCTTTAAGATTTGCTTGTCGATTTTATACTGCAGTTCAAAGAAGGAAATTAAAGGGGTAAATAATATTATTTTAGGCCAAAGTTATGACATAGAGGTGAAGATAAAGTCCTCTGCGTAGATCAGATTTTCTCATCTGTTAGGTTTCAAGTCTCAAAAATACTGCAAAGTCATCTTATTCTAAGTGTCTTGTTTCAAAGAGCGAAAATCAGTCTTTCACAAAAGCTGATTTTTCTTTCCCTCATCTGGAAAAGCAAATTATGGCTCAAGTATCATAGTTGGTAATAGCTCTCTAAAAACAAAAGCCAATTATTCAATTTTTACTGGATGTTTTTACTTCTAACTAGATATAACAGGAATCCAATTCAGTCTAAAAATACAAATGAAGCTTAATCCAATGGTCTGTTTTCTACCTGAGGACAAGGAATTTTTTTTAATGACTAATTGTTAGAGCAGTTCAAGATTTGCACAAAATTGAAAAGAAAGTACAGAAGAGTTCCCATATTTCATCTGCTCCATATATATACAATCTCTCCAATCACTGATATTTGGCAAGGACAAAATATTTTTCAAGAAAAGATCGACCTGTTTTTTGCTTTTTGGGGGGCATCCTAACAGTTTTAATCTGAAGTGTAGTCAATTCTTGATTATATATAATTATGGAAGGGATGATAGTCTTTCTAATCTAAAAATAATCTCTATCTGGCTTTATGATACATGTTTTGGTTGTAGTAGACTTGCTTTCCTCTGAGTTTATCATTTAAATGAGCTGGCTTTTCCTGAGTTCGTGGTTGAAGTAGATGACCTAGAAATAGCAAGGGTGCTGAGGTTTATCACAGTCAAACTGTAATTAAAAACTTGCTACTGAAAATCTATAGACAATTCATTCACCCATGGATAACTGAGGATTAATTTAACACAGCTCTTTTTCTCAGAGGATAACCAAATACTCAGACAGAATTTTCAGAAAGAGAGAATGAATAATACTTCTCACATTTGTTGTTTTAAATAATCTGTTGCCCATGACTAAGGCAGCATGAGACAGTTTGCAGGAAGATAGAACATGAGCATCTGAGTGAGGCATATTCTCCACTCCTCTATCCAGCCATCTCTCCTTCCAATAAACATTTTCAAAGTACCTATCCCAGACACTGTACTAAGAGTCAGCATTTACTAAGTGTTTAATGCATACTATGCACACTGATGGAGATGGACAGGGAGGCTTGGCGTGCTACGATTCGTGGGGTCGCAAAGAGTCGGACACGGCTGAGTGACTGAACTGAACTGAATGCATACTATACTATGGACTTCCCTGTAGCTTGGATGGTAAAGAATCTGCCTACGGTGCAGGTTTTGCTGATGGCTCAGAGGTTAAAGCATTTGCCTGCAATGCGGGAGACCTGGGTTCAATCCCTGTGTCGGGAAGATTCCCCTGGAGAAGGAAAGGGCAACCCACTCCAGTATTCTTGCCTGCAGAATCCCATGGAGAGAGAAGCCTGGTAGGCTACAGTCCATGGGGTCACAAAGAGTTGGACACGACTGAGCGACTTCACTTTCACTTTCACAGTACAGGAGACCTGGGTTCAATCCCTGGGTTGGGAAGATCCCCTGGAGAAGGAGATGGCAACCCACGCCAGTATCCTTGCCTGAAGAAAACCATGGACAGAGGAGCCTGGAGGGCTACAGTCCATGGGGTCACAAAGAGTCGGACACGACTAAGTGACTAACACACACTAATGCATACTTATCACTTTACACATATTAACTCTTTTAATGTTCACAACTACTGAGGTAGGTAGGTACTATTCTTTTTTTATTATAAGTTAATTAAAAAAACTTTTTGGCCACATCATGCAGCAGGAAGGATCTTAGTTCCCCCACCAAGGACTGAACCTGTGGTCCCTGCAACAGAAGCTCGGATTCTTAACCACTGTTCTGCTGGGGAAGTCCCAGATAGGTACTATTCTTATCTCCCATTTGCAGATCTAAAGTGCAGATGCGTTAAGTCATTTGCACAAGTTATGCAGTTTATAAGCAACCAAGAGTTGATCCCTGCTCTTGTGGAATTTACAATTAAACCAGCGGTTAAAGTGCTGAATGTCAACACCACCTATTGTGAAATAAAGAGACTGAGGCAGCAGACAGCACAGAAACAGGAGTTAAGGACAACCTCTCACAGGAAGAGGCATTTCAGGCTGTGGGAAGTAGTTAGGGACAACATGTGGGGAAGAACATCCCAGTTTGAAGGAAGAGAAAGTCCCAGCAGAGTGAGAGACGGTAATTCCTCCAAAGAACAGAAAGGAATCAGGGTAACCTGAAGAAAGAGGATGAAAGCAGAACGGTGAGGCCAGAGCTCAGGTTCTCAAGGGAGGGATGTGCATGTTAAGATGGGCAGGCTTGACCTAAAGGCTAATGGGAGTCCGCCAAGATTTTAAGCAGAGAAATAACACGATCAGAATTGGGCTTTTATAAGATTGTTTTGGCTGCAGTGCTCAACTTTATCATCTGTGTATCCCGTTTCCTTTATTTCCCTAAGCTTCATTTGCCTCATCTGTGAGAGGCAGATAATAATAACCCCTGGCAGAGTACGGAGGGCGTGCATGAGACAAGGCATCCAACAGTCATGGTGTATCATCTCATACAAAGCAGATTCTCAGAAAGTGGTTATTCATTTCCTTCTCCCTTGGGGACTGACTTCCTCTGCAGAGATACTACCCGAGATCACATGGCATAGGTCACCATTTGGGATTTTCCTAGATAGAGAGGCTGTAGGTACCCGCAGTATCTCGTTATACACAGGATTCAAAGTTTTCTTCACTACAAGTGTTTTCTTCTTGCCCATTTTGCCTTTGTCCGGTAATAGGTAAGTCTTTACGTATCTAAAAAGAGAATTGAACAGGCAAGAAGGTCAGAGAAAATAAAAGTGACATGTCTACCTGTACTTTTAAAAATGCATTAGAAATTGATAGGAATAATTATTTCATGACACTAGCAAAGTAGTATATAATAAATGCTCTCATCAACACCGTTATACTTAAACTTTTAAGGGATTTCAGTGGAATGGATCATTTTAAATTGTTTTGAAGATTTTTAAGGGATAGTCCCTGAATTCCTTTTTTCCTTTGACCTTAACTAATGTAGGGCAGGGGGAAGACAACTGACCTCTAATGTGATGCTTAATTTCATTGGCTAGTGTTTTATTAAGAAAAGGCTTTGATGTTTACAGAATTAAAAAAGACTGTCTTTTGAAAGAAAAATCTTGGTACATACCTAATCAGGCCATATTCAATGTAAAAAAAAAAAAAAAAAAAAAAGAAAAAAGAAAAGCTACTGGGCCCCGCTGCTTTTATAACAAAAACAAAGGGTTGGGCTTATGCTAGCAAAATTATTAAGAATCAGACTTCTGCAAAGGGGTAAGTGGGGACTGTCATTCAACTTTTATAACTGAACTGAAATGCCATTAAACCTGTGATTTCAAAAATGAATTGATAATCCCCCCTGAAGTTCCATAGAATATAATTTAAATGTGGAAACTACCTTATTCTAGAATCTTAACTATCTCTGCATCACTGAGCACTATAAAGTATGCCCAACACCTTCCTCCTTTTAGAGAAAGTCTACAAGTGTGTGGAAAGAGGGGGCTTAAGTCTCACTCATTGTGCTGCTATAAACAAACAGTGCTTGTCTTCCCTATCCTTTGTTTCCTTATCTGTAAAAAAGAAGGAATCAGGACAAGATGACCTCAAATGTATCTTCCTACTTGAAATGCTCTGTGTTTCCCTGACATTCTTATAATTTAGTAAGTTTGGCATATGAATCTATAAACAGCATTTTCCCCCAACTCTTTTTTCACACCTCCAAATCCCGTTTTTTTTCCCTGAACATTCCTTTTTAACACAGTCACACACACACCTTCCCTTCAATTTCTTTCTTTCTCTTTCTTTCTTTCCCAATTTCTACAAGAGTAACTAAGAGGAAATAGTGACTCCAAAATGTACTTACGGGTCCGAACGCTGTTTCTTAATATCCGCTGCTGCTAAGTCTTTACACTGGGCCACAAAGACATGCAACTCCTTCAGTGAGTCCACATAGTCGATGGCAAACTGGATGTTTCCTTTCACTTCCAGATTGCCAAAGTCTCCACTATAAACACTCATCACACTGCCGCTGACCTGAAAACGCCGGAAAACACATGGTGTCTGTCTCTGTCTCACTCTTGAATCCAGCGCAAGGATTACGTGGGTGTAATCTTCGCTTGCCATTATTTCTCTACTTTACATATAAAAGTAGCTAATTTAATGTGGCATTAAAAAAGCATACCAACACAGACAACCTGACATGATATACATGACATGATGACTGGTGTTTAACAAAAACTGCCTGTAAAAGACATAGATGAAAAGGATGAAATGCAAAGTTATTTAGATGCTGACTCATTTCAAACCAGGGTGATTTTATAGTAGGGGGCACTCAGAGTCCCATTTTTAGGCATGCTTAGAATTTAAAATGTTAAATAAAGAGGATGTGAGAAACCCCAGGCCACACAAATCACAGTGAAACATTGCTCTATCAAATTTCCAAGGCACTAAAAAGGAATTTTACTATGTTACCCATCCACTGACTCTAAGAAAATGCTTACTGAGCCATACAATTTTAGAGGTCAGGAAGGGTAGAAAATGGATGATTGATGAAGGAAGTTTAAAGCCTTTCCAAGGCCATACATTTGATTGTTATCAGCAGAAATCAAATTTAAATAGATTTTTTAAAAAAGAGTTTGAAAAATGCAAGGCCAGTAAGAATTTAAGCACAGATTTATCATTCATTTAGCATATCTGATGAGATCTGTGCATGTATATACAGATCATAGATCTTTGGATAAATGTATGTGGATATATTTACATATATATATTTCTATACACATGCTACATGCACACACAAAACGATCTCACTTCTATATAAAGTCAAATTCTCCAAATCAAATCTAAGTAACTACACTTAGGGAGCTTCCTTTGGAAAATCCCATTCTGAATCCTTCCATAAGGCAAAGAATCACCTTTCCTTTTAATGTGAGTCAGTACTTTTAGTCGTCAGAATAAATGACTTGTTAAAAGAGGTGCAATTCTATATCTGCAAAGAGTACATAAAATCATATCTGATGAAAGCAGACTTTGTAATAGGTACCCCATTCGCTGCACAGAGAAGTTTAGTGGTTCATCTTGTCGGTAATTTAGGTTTATTTTTGAAGTACTTAACATCCAAAACAAACCATATTTGTTTATCTTGGATATGAACTGTCTTGTGACTAAAAAAAGAGAAGAAAGGAAGATGTAGCTAGCCAGAAGCTAATTGTGGGTTAGATAAAAAACAAAACTCTCACGCCCTAGGAATCTAAGAAATATAACAAAAGGCCATTTGACAGGAGCAGAAGCATGGCAGAGCAAGGTTGGCAGAAGCAGAGGGATATTAACACAAAGCCTTTGTTTACATACAGAAGACAAGGACGTCATGCCAGAGGAGCTGCTAAGATTGGTTAAAGAGCTTGGGCTCTTCTTGTGTCTGCTGAGCTGGAAACTGCCTTCTGATGCTGTATCTGTCTCTCTGTCATCACTCTACAAAACATCATATAATACACACAAAATTCAAATTCAGAAAGAGTCAAGATCAAGATCTTAGTTTAGATAAAGATAATAGCTTGGTATCCCACTCATGCATGACATTTTCCAAGGTCAAAGGACAGCAGTGCTAACTGCCAAGGAACATTTTCCAAGGTCAAAGGACAGCAGTGCTAACTGCCAAGGAATGGGATTCAAGGTGGGGTGGGTAGTCTACCCAGGATCTCACTTAAGCAGGAGAGCAGTGTTTAGCTACTGAAACAGCAAAGTGATTTTTTTCCACCAGCAAGGTGGACCCCAGGTGCTACAGAAGATAGCATATTGTGAGCTTCCTTGGCTTTCTCTTAATATTATACATTTATATTGCCTGGCAAACTTTTTTGCTACATATGAGAAATTATCTTTACCTATACAATAAAAGGTCTAATATTTACTCAAATCATAAAATGTCATGCCTAATTCCTCTTGGTAACATAGGCTTAACTTTCCTAAAAACCAAATCTTTTACTTGAGACACTATTAAACTAGGGAAAACAATTCTAATCTGATCTGTGTTTCAAGATTTTCATATATGCATGTATGTGTATACACACACACATGCGTATATGTGAGCTGAACTGATATGTAATTTTAAATCACCTGTTAGGTATTCCTATAGACTTACTGTGCTTATCTTTTTTGTTTCCACAGGGAGGTATATTTAATTATACATTCTACCCACATTGTATTTTAACAATTTTTTTTTTAATGGCAGTAAGGTATTTATTTTAAATATGTCCCTGGAAATATTTACCTGGGTCAAGAAAGAAAAAGTGGTGATAATAAATTTTATTATATTCAGATCTATAGTTTATTAGATGGTAGCTTTAAGGATCTATGATTCAGAATGAGCTCCTTTTGGGGTTAGAGAGTTTATGGAGCGGTTCAGTGGCTCCTGGGGTTAGGGAAACACCTTTACAAAGGAGTGGTTAGTTCATGCCAACATATTCCAGGGCCATGCAATTACATGTCAATATAACAGATGCCAATCCTAATGCAGATTAAGAAAGGAGTTAAAAAATTATGGTTTATGTGGATAAGAAAAGAATCCTTCCTCAAGGATGAAAAAATCCACACCTTTTAATGTTTCTGTTATCACACTCCCTCCCCACATGCTGAGAGACCATTTCCCTCTATCACAGCCATAATACATTCTACTTGGTACATCAGATCATTAGTGATTATTGGAAGGACAGGACGTTGTCTTGATGACTTGTAACACTGATTTTCACAAAGTTGGCACTCAACAAATGTGACTGATGGTAAGCCTCAAAGGGACAGTGGGTGAAGAGGCAAAGTCTGATTTTATCCCACTTTCTTTAACATTCAGTCCAACCCCAAGTACTTTGAAAGGTAAAACAATACAGCTTAATTTGGCATCTCTGATCCACAGACTCAAACTGTTTGGACTATCTTTTGTGTGGAGCAATGAGGCAGCAGGTTAAAACTGAAGGAAGGAGAAAAAAATCAGCAACTGGTATCATTTGCCTCTCAAATTATTAGATGTTTTATTCATATGACCAGCCAAGACCAAAGCACATCTACAAAGGTATAAAACCACAAGAACTCCATGAGGTACCTATGCTGGCTTCTAGCTCATGAGCTTGTTTCAAAGAATGAGTGCGTCTCCAAAGCAACTATAATGTGAGCTGTTAAGCCCATGCAGGGGTTGAATATTTTCTGATACAGTTCATGGAAGGCTCAAGTGTAGACAGAAGGGTTCCCAGGAACTTGGGGAGGAGGGATGTAATTTGTATGTTTTCAGAGCTTTCCTTACTTTCCATCTACTAAGAGAAAGGATGAAGCGTTTATTTCCATGAAAAATCAGACCAAAACTGCAAGCGGCAACAACAAGCACCAAGGTACTACGTGTCAGCACGGTGCTGTGTGTCTTCCCTGCATTATCTCACTGACTCCTTACAGTCTAATGAGTTAGGTACTAGGAAAGCGCTCGGGGAAGTTAAGGAAATTGTTCATAACCACATAGCAAATCAGCAGCATAACTAGGGGTGGGAGTGTCTAACATCAAACCTCAGACGCCTAGTTACCTGATTGCAAAACATGGAATCTTAGTTACGTCCAAGAACCTGAGTTAAAATCCTAGATCTACTTTTTAGTAGCTGTTGAATTTGGGGAAAGGCTCTGTGAGGCTCTTTCTTCTTGTATAAAATGGAAAATTTTGTACCTACCACATTTTGCTAGTAAGAGTTAAAGATATCAGAGTGCCTGGTACTTACTATGAATTAAATGAATAACAGATAATAGTCATGTTCTTATTTGAAACAGAAGGTATAGTAATTGATAGCATGAAGGTCAGATCTGGACTCCACTCCTAGGTTCAGCCCCTTTCTAGCTGAGTGCGGTTGCCTGATCTCTCCTAATCTCAGTTTCCTCATCTGTAATAACTGAGGATAGCGATGGTACCCACCTCCCAGGGTTATTGGAGGATTAAATGAGATGATGTATATAAAGTCCTTACACCTGGTTGATATCCTTAAAGTTTTCCATGTCACTGATACTTTGTAATTTTAACATATGCTTTCAAGCTAGTCATGCTATCTAGACTAAGCTTTCACAAATGAATCGTACTCTAAACTACAGAGAAGTACATGCCAACATTTTTCTGCCTGGATTTCTTATTTTGAAACAAAAGTCACATTCCCTGTATGCAATCTGGCTTCACCACCAAAAAGTTACTGTATGAGTCAAATGAGATATGCCTTGCCTTGTTCCAGGACCAAAAACACTACGTCTATTGATAGGAGAGGCAAAGGTCACCCCTGCTGCCTCTTAGGTCTCTGCTATGGCTTAATGCAAACACACCAACCTTGGCACAGCAAATCCACTTATTTGGTTCCATTTTTCGGAAGGTACAAAAGACAAACTTGCCTCATCTTGGAGAAATGCTGGAACAGACTTGCTCATCCTTTTGAGTTTGTCAGGGTGGGAAAACTGATTATCAGGCTGTGAAGACACTGTGGAAACTAAACAGCAGCATTTCCATTCAAAATTATCCTCACAATTGTCAGACAAACATAAGGCATAAGTTGAAAACACACTTTTTTCCATCTATGAACAGAGATGTTTTTGTAAAATGGTTAAAGGCACAGTAGGTCACATGCACAGGACCGTAAGGTAAGCAACATGCAATTTTAATAAGTTATATAGAGAGAACTAGCAAGGAGTTGAACCAAAGAGAAAACAGAACTTAAAAACCACTAGGTTTTATTGGACTGGAGAACTGGATTTGAATTATATTGAAATATACTACTAACATGAATTGGTTTTAATTTACATTTTTTCACAGTAGATCTTTGAACCACAAGATCTGTACTTTATTGGTTCATCTCCTTGAGATATATTTTTTAACATGCTGCAGGCTGAAAAACTATTTCATTGAATAGCAAGGATCTTTGTACACAACTCAATCATAAAAGTGTCCTGGCTATTGATGTCTAAAAGGAGGTTGGATTCCTTGGTGATTGTTGGGATTACTGTAAGAGTATTTCTCTCTCAGAATAATAAGAGACTATGGTTTCAAAATTAATTATTTTCTGAAAATAGAAATTATTTATCCATCTATCAATCTAGATAACTTTCAACAGTGATATTCAAAGGCCATGTATGAATGACTCAGGTTAAGATACTCTAAGAATTTAATATGAAAATGTAGCACATGGTTTCTTTTTGATACAGTAGGTATATATGTGGAAGTCACAACAAGATGATGAATTGTTTTCCTAATATGTTTAACTCTAGTTAGAAAACTTTTCTTCTTCTTAGTCTAAGAATGGGAGAAGGCACTGACACCCCACTCCAGTCCTCTTGCCTGGGAAATCCCATGGACGGAGGAGCCTGGTGGGCCGCAGCCCATGGGGTCGCTAAGGACATGACTGAGCGACTTCACTTTCACTTTTCACTTTTGTGCGTTGGAGGAAGAAATGGCAACCCACTCCAGAGTTCTTGCCTGGAGAATCCCAGGGATGGTGGAGCCTGGTGGGCTGCCGTCTATGGGGTCGCACAGAGTTGGACACAAGTGAAGCGACTTAGCAGCAGCAGCAGCAGTCTAAGAATAACAATGTCTAAACTTTTCTTATGGTGAATCAGAGCTTTTGTATTGAATGACTTAATATTTTTCAAAGTACTCAGAACAGCGCTTGGCACATATTAGGCTCTATATAAGTCTTTGCTAAACAAGTAAATATTTGATAGGAAATCTTTAAATTATCTTTTCCATGTGACATAAATATACTGACTTGACTTTCTCATTGCAGAGATACAAGGAAAGCAGATAAATAAAAATCAAATTATATGTCTACATATAACTCAAAAGGCTCAAGTTTAGCCCTAAATATTAGGTACATTTATCGTTAGTTAAAAGAAATCTAATGAAAGAAAATGGAAAGTGGAACTATTAAATATTTGCTTATCACATAATAGCTCTCACCTAGTTTTAGGCTCACAAATGCATCAAAATATATTTATGGTGTCTCACAAGATGATAACCTGCTTTAATTACTTCCCATGGTGTGTATTTGAGTGACTTATACTGAAGTAGTATAAGATCAGGTCCTACAAGGGCAAAGGATAGCCCAATGAGTATGCAAAACTTTATTATAACATTGCTCCATATTATTTTCAAAATATATATTTACTACTCAAATGTAGTCACTTTAGTAATATGTTTACTGGGCTTTAGTTATTTGTGTTTTGACCACGCATTTCATTTTGTTTTATGGTAAAAACACACTCTTCACTAAAGAAAAGGAATAACCCCAGCCCAGGCATTAAAAGTCATCTTGGAAAATACCACAAAAAGAGAGAAGTTAATTTATCTAGAATTTAGCACTGATTAGCCTCTTTGCCTTGACAAAAAACTAAGCTAATTAGGAGGTCACAAATGAAGACACAGATATACAGGCATACATCATCCATGTCTATGCTTTGTTTTCACTCCTCAGGCTAAATGTCAAATAAAACATACAAAGACAAACTAAGATGCTCAAATTTAAGTATCCAGTTGCCAGTTCAACAGCAACTGGAAAAGCCTCTTTACCCAACACCCCTGAGAGACAGAAGTCTTGTTGCCTCTGCCGCAGCCAGACAGAGAACACACACCAGTGGCTGAAGCCTGGACAGCCTTCTTTCCTAGGCAGTTCTTAAGAATCTGTCAGGTCACGTGCCAAGGCTCAGGGCCTTCATCTCTGGCAGGAGAACCTCATGCGTGGAGTTTCAGGTTTCAGACGAGAAGTCACTGTTTTCAAGCATCACTGCTTTTCCTCTATCTAATGGCTCCTTCCTTTGGCAACGCTTCTCTTTAAGAACCGTTAGCACATCCAATGACTGCTGGGAAACTGTTATTAAAAATCCTACGGGCCGGTATGTGTATCTTCATCCCTCCAACACCTAGGATTTTGAAACTACCTCTGAAAAGGGATGCCAAGAAGACACACAAACATATCTGCATTCTTTGCTAGTCCCCACAAACCCTTTTTAATGCACTATTTGTACTCAAGACGATAGTCACAATTAAGAACAACAGTCTTAAGAGTGAACAGAAAACATTGAATAACCATTATCTTTTCCTGGTGGTGGGTACTAATTAGGCTCCTCCATCCATGGGATTTTCCAGGCAAGAGTGCTGGAGTGGATTGCCATTTCCTTCTCCAGGGGATCTTCCCGACCCAAGAATCAAACCCAGGTCTCCTGCATTGCAGGCAGACGCTTTACCGTCTGAGCCACCGGGGAAGCCCAGATACTAATTAGTTGATGCATATGAGCTACCACAACTGTACATACATTTTTCTTTTTTAAGTGAAACATAGTTGACATACAGTATTATATTAGTTTTAGGTGTACTACCCAGTAATTGGACATCTGCATACATTATGAAATGATTACCCTAACGCTAGTAACTATTTGTCCCCAGACAATGTTATTACACTATTACTGACCATATTCCTTACACTGTATATTACATTCTCATGATTTATTTTTTATCTTAATCCCCTGCACATTTTCACCCCATCATGACCCCCAACAAACACCCATTTGTTCTCTACATCTTTGAGTCTGCATGTTGTCTTTCGTTTTTTAAGATTCCACATATACGTGAGATCACATTTATGTCTTTCTCTGACTTATTTCACTTAGCATAAAGCCCTCTAGATCCATCCATGTTGCCATGTGCATTCACTACCTAAGATTCAGAAGTACACTTGCCTTATATGTTGAACTATACTATTTTAGTTTTGAACCTCAGAGCTTAAACCCTGGGCATTGAAAAAAATTGCTTCTATAGATAATGTAGAGAGGCATACATAGCCATACTACATACTAATTGTCAAAGTACAGTCCTTTCCTAGGTCCAAATACATTATAAATTGTTTCATGTCTATAATGTTTTGTAGAGGCCATAAGAGATCCAATACTCCAGACCATACTGCCAAGTGATATTATTTTTAGTAAAGACTCAAAGAGCAGGGAGACTGGCAAAAGCATTATAGTATTCAGCAATAATGTGTGTATATATAACACATACATATAATTTTAAAAATATGTAAAGATCCCTCAGTAGAATCATGAATTAACACAGAGTAGTAAAATACTTTTAATAAATAAAACCCTTGTCAGAATGAAATAGTTTTGTAAGCTGTAAGAATTTAGTACAATAACAAACGCTGCATTATTAATGGGGTTAGTTATTTCAGTACATTTAACACCATGTAAAGTGGCAACATTTAGTCATTTCTGAGAAAGATTCTGCTACTCACTTCCTGGAATGCATTCATTTGTGTCTGGTTCCTGATCTGCTTTTTGATCTACTCAGAAGAGCAACATTGAGAATAAATACCATTTTAACAGAAAGAGACATGAAAGTAAAGCTCAAATGTCAGTTTCACAACCAAGACTGCAGAATACATCTGACAGGTTTTCAGCCTGCTTCCATCCATTCCCCAGTGCAATTCCTCCTTAGCCTCTTTGAGGTCTCCTGTTCAACTAAAAATCCAACATCCAGCAGAGACGTTCAGTGTCTCATTAAGCCATGGGATGGAAAACAAAAGGAGCACTGGGCTAGGAGTGAAGCTGAGGTCCCCATCCTCACCCTCTCACTGACTGACTAGCTACAAAAGCTCAGACAGATCACCTCTGTTCTCTGAGCTTTTCTTATCTGTAAAATGAAGATAAAAATCGCTGCCCCACCTACTTCCATGAAATGGTTAGCAACATAGAAGACGAAACCATTACACAAAAGTAAGGAATGACCTTTGAGGAGCTCTGCTGCTTCATCTTATATGAGAAAGCTCGGCTGACATACATTTGCATTATTATAGTGAAAGCAACTTAGAAAACAAAATTCTAGCATACAAGTGTAAGTTACATATTTGCATAAATGCTGATCCATAAAAAATCAGACTCATTTCCATCCTTGCCCCCGTGATTAACCTATTCATTTTATAACTGAACCAAGTATAACGCCTGACCCATAGACAAGCTGCAAGACCTTCTGGCTCCTTAATATTCAGAATCAGTCCATTTCACCCTTGGTCTATACTTGGTTATTGACGTAAGCAGAAGCAAGATACCCAGTCCTGTTCTGGGACCCTTTCCTTTGATCTTAAATCTTTACCAGTTAAATCTAAAGAGATCTATATGCGGACTTGAAAATCAAATACAGGAATAACTTAACCCAGGAACCCATGCCACTCTCCCTGCCTTCACAAGGAGTTCTGCAAATCAGAGTAGCAAAAATCTGCTCATCCTCATAGAAATACGATTTCCTATTTTTAGAAACCCTTGCTTCCCAAGGGTCTCTGATGAGATCGTCACACCAGTAACACCAGCAGAAACCTTAAGAATACGAACAGTATTAAATGCACCAAGTCAGAACCATTTTATAACAACTTAGGCACCATTCATCACATAGTGACAAGTGACGTTCTTCTATTTATCCTAATAGCTGTGTCCCGGTGACTGCCCAAACCACCCCAGAACCTAACACACAGACAGACATGCAAATACATAAAGATATTTACCATCTTCAGCACTACGTACTAATTCTTCTGGCAGATTATCTACTTTGGCTTGATCTGTGCAGGAGAAATTAACAAATGGTTAACACGACTGACCCTTGGCGAGCAAGAACAAGGAGATTGTCCCTGGAAGCCCCTGGAGTTGGAAGCAATTAGTCAAGATGCCGTGTGAGGGGTGCAACCAAGATGTCTTCCCCAAAATACTTTCTCTTTAGATTAGCTACTCGAGCCAGTGCCATAGCGGGAGCTCCCATTTCAGCCCCGATGCAGCTTACATCAGCACACTGCTGCACACGGACTCCCAAGGGTTAGCGAGTTAGCTCAGAGCAAGCAGTCGGCCGGCAGCAGGAGAAAGCACGGGGCTGCAACAGCCTCTTTATTCTTCTGGAAAGGGTAAGATGCTAGCCATGACTAACACCTTCCCAAACCCACAGTCATTAACAAATATTTCTGGGCATGCATCATCATTTGTGCATGCCTCTGGGAGCCTTGCTTGGGAAGTCAACTGAAAAGATGTAAGTGGGGACCAGCTGCTAAGTGGAATCTTGGCAGGCTAGTATGAGAGTGGGTATCGGTATTTGGAAGGGAGCTTGCAGGAATACCCGTCAGCTGATGGTTTTTTTTTTTTTTTTAACCCTACACATTCCTGAGTACTTTAAAGCTGCACCATGACAATAGCCCCATGTTTCTCAGGCTAGAGTTTTGCCAAATTGGACAATTGTTGCTGAAGTTTTTTTTTTCCCCCTTCGGGTCCATCACTAACATCAGAAAGGACAATTAGGGCTGAACAACAAAGGACTGGACTAGCCTTCTCTGGAAGCATTCAGGCGGATGTGGGGGGCTGGCCACCTGTTGAGGCTTTAGAGGGAATTCCTGCACTGGAGGGTGGGGGGAGTTTGGAATGGGTGACCTTCAAAGTCCCTTCTAACCCTGAGATTCCAAGATCTTTGGTGGGGTGAGGGCTGCATTCCAAATTGGGAATACTGCCTTCACAGCCCTGAAAATCTCTGAATTTTAAGAACTGTTTAGTGGCATAGCTTGTTCTTTTCTCTTTTCCTTTTTAAAATCGGAAACTTTTCAGTGTCAACTGCAGATGTATAGAAATATTCCAAACATGAAAGTGATCAAATTTTAATTATATGAGTTTGGCAGTGGTTAACTTGCACATGATAAATTTCCTCATGACCATCTGTAATCCCAGGGGTACATCTTAGAAAGAATAAGAACAAAACCCCTAGAAGTCACAGTCTCTAAATCTGTTTGTCTGGCTCACAAGTCCCTATATATGTTAGGCTTTATGTTATTACTCTAGAAATCCTTCACCAATTAAAGCAGTGGGGAAGAGTGTGCCTGGAGTGCTATATGTCAGTCAGTCTTTGAGCTTATAATTCCACTATCCAAAAGAAATGGGTGGAAATAAGGGATAAAAGAGAAAGCAAAGTCCCTGAAGCCAGGGATGAATTCATCTCCATATCATGCAAAAATTTATCAGACAAGAAGCAGTTATATGTAATACAATCACCTCATAAATGCTCTTGATAACAGCCTATTGATTTTGAGTCCTAGCTCTGCTGCATGGTATGAAGCAAATTACTTTACTTCTGTGAACTCTACTTACCTCATCTGTAAAATGAAGATAACAATTTGTGCCCCCCGCCCCTACATGTGGTTGCCTATGCCAGTTACATGAGATCATGCACATAAAACGCTTAGCCACATCTTGGCACACAGGGCTAAATCAGTGTCAGCTATTACCACTAGAACCACGAGGTACCACAGTCTTTTAAAACTCAGTGTTTGAAAAGTGTTTGAATAAATATTCAAACTGGGGTTCTTCAAGAAAACCTAGTATACTTGTAACCAAACCTCATGTGTTATTTTAAAAGCGAAGTTCCAACCACTTTTGGCTGAGCCTGTTTAGCTCGGTTGGGAAAAGCTGTTCTCATCTGTTAACCCCTCCTTTAGGGGTTCAGGGTACAACAGCATGCAGCGAGGCCACAGAAGAGCACATAAGCATTTTTAAGCTTAGATCGCGGCATGGAGAGTGGGGCACACTTTATTCTCACTTGATGAATCTGATGAAATATCTTCCAGACTTTTGGAAGGCATTTTCCTAGCAGCACTCCTTTCCAAAATTTTCAAAACAGGACTGGGTTCTTCTTCTGAACCTGTTACAAGACAAAACCGATGAATACTGCACAATACAAATGAAAAAAGAAAATAATCAAACTCTTAATAAATCAACGGACACTGAAATGGTAGGTTGAAAGGAGGTATTATGCCATAAGCCTCCATACTTTTATCCATTCTGTGAGGCAGTCTACAAAAGAAAAAAAAAATTTCTTCACTAAAGAGTATTAGTGCATGTGCATGCATGCTCAGTTGTATCCAACTCTTTGCTGCCCCACAGACTGTAGCCCACCAGGCTCCTCTGTCCATAGGATTTTCCAGGCAAGAAAGAATACTGGAGTGGGTTGTCATTTCCTCCTTCAGAGATTTTTCTGACCCAAGGATCAAACCCTCATCTCCTTTGTCTCCTGGACTGGCAGGTGGATTCCTTACCACTGAGCCACCAGGGAAGTCATTTAAAGAAATGACTTGTAAGCATAAGAAATATTTGTAAACACAAATGATACAGAGACAAGATTAACAAAATGGCCACAGTAACAGCAGTGTGCTCTCAAGTCTTCTACACCTCTATGTTAGGCACATGATTTGCTCTGTTCTAAAATTTGCATCTTTCCCCTTCACTTCTAGCTTTTGAAGACAGCCACAAAATGGTTTTAGGAGCATTAAAATAATTAGCCGAAAAGCACAGAAGGCAGGATTCAGATGTTTTAACATCTGTATATAATTGGGTACACAGATGGGTGAATTCTCCAGATCAACGAATATAGACTCTTTGGGTTTCATGTGCTAGTGAGATTTCCATCAAAATGTTGGGTAATGACCTGAGGTGGTCAACTTTTTATTTTAAAATAGAAAGCATTTTAAAGTGGGGGAGGTTGGTCTCTATTAACTACCAATGGCTTCATTTTATAAAAAATGAAAGGTATTTTAGGAACGCAAGGAAAAAAAGAAAAAGGGCATAACTGGAGAATAAGACCTGTTCTTTAAATGCATCTAATGTTATAACATTTCTTCTCTAGACTGTCTTTAATTTTTCCATTTTGACAGTGAAAACTCCAACACGGATAAGCCTCGGTCTGAGTACTGTCACTCATCACTGTTATATCCTTAGTGCCTACAACTGTGGCAGGCAAGAGGCACTTCAACATTGTTGGCTAAATCCATGAATGATTCCATTAATGAGTCAATTCACTTGGGAACAACTCTAGACAATACTTTCCTGAAGTGCACCCCAGTTCTGCCCAATGTTAATAAGCATTCTCCAGTAAATGGATTCTAAGGTGAATTAGATTTGGGATGCTCTGTGTTCAAATTTTAAAGTTTTCTTACTACGGACCTTCTCAGTGACTTTACTATCTTAAAAAAAGAATCATGTGCATATGAATCAAATATAATTCACAATAAAATATGAATCATGTACATAATCTCTCAGCAGTCTCTCCTCTCTTTATTAAAGGAACATCATGAGGTACTGGCTGGTTAAGAGCTCAGCCACAAGTCAAACATATTCGGCTGCTCATCAAAATTGGGGTGGCCTTGTTGCCAGGTTCTTCCATTCCACACAACTCATTTACTTAAAAAATAATTATTAAAGTTAGAAGTTAGAAAACTATGCCTTCCAGGTGGCTCAGTGGTAAGGAATCTGTCTGCCAATACCAGAGACGCAAGATACACAGGTTCGATCCCTAGGCTGGGAAAGATTCCCTGGAGGAGGAAATAGCAACCCACTCCGGTATTCTTGCCTGGAAAATCTCATGGACGGAGGAGCCTGGTAGGCTACAGTCCATGGGGTCGCAAAAGAGTCAGACATGACTGAACACACACACACTCCGTGCACCATTTTATACCTCCTACTTGGCTTTAAAATCTCTGGGCTCTGTCTGGGTAATCATTTATGTTGATTATTTATTTTTTAGATAGGTTTGTTGATGTTCAATCAGTTATGCTGGTAGACTTAAACACAGCTATACACATTCAGGAATAGTCTTCAAAGTTAAGTGTAAATTTACAAGCCCTTTACCTCATATGGGCCCATTTACCCTAGTAATTCATGAGGTAGCTTAGTTAAGTCTACTTCGATAAGTTTAAGATGCTGACTTATACTCTTGCAGAGACTGGTATTTCACTTTCCTTTTCCCACCAGTTAACAAATATTAAAGAGGCTTCAGCTTCATTAACTAGGATTATAGATGGATTCTCTGGTCAGTTTTCAATAAGAGACCCTACGGTTATTTGCAAAGAAACCCAAACCTCACAAATGAGCCACTCAGTGAAGCTCATTTGTTCTTGCTGAGACCGAACAGAGCTAGGAAATGACACATTCTATTAATTTTCTACTGAGGAGGGTGATCAACACTAGTTGTTGTGCAACTTTGGTTAAAATGTTCCAGCCAGGGAGCATCCTTTATTATTTCATCACTCTAACCAGGTGACTTCTAATTCCTCTTTGTTCCTGGCTTTCTCTCCTAAAATAGTCAGGTTGCTCCAAAGAGCAAACTGAGACAAGCCCTTTCTTTGGGAGCCTGGCTGAAACCAGTATCCCAAGTCCACCTAGATGAATATGGTAATTGAGAAGATCTTTTCCACTCAGCTAAAGCTGGAGCCAAAGAAATGCACAGGCCAGGCCAGGCCAGGCCCTTAGGTGGGGTCAGGTGAAGTCATCACACTGAGTCACGGCCTAGAAGGGAGGATTCTGCAGGTAATCAGAAACGGGAGGGAGAGAACAGCAAAAAGAGAGAAAACGAGAAGACAAACCCCGTAACAGTTCAGAGCATCTGAGGGCAAGCTCCAGCCCTGCACCTTGCTCCTGGTACTCGGCCACCACTGTGGAGACATGTTGCCCCTAAGAGGGCAGTCTGTGCCCACCGGCGGCACATTCTTGCCACAGATCTTACTGGAGCCTGCCGCTTGGACTGCCAATTAGGAAATTCTAATTCTTTCCAAGAGGAAAGCTCGCTTGGATGTCTCAGAGGTACTCTCTAAACCCCAAAATTTCTTTAAAACACATCTTTGGGATTTGAAAATTCTATCGTTGATCAGTGAGAATAAAATCAGATTCTGAAACACTGCCTGATGGGTAACGCTATCTCTATGTAACTCATTTGATTAAAGAATATAACAGGAAATGTAGCTTTTTATTAAGAAAATCTAGGGAGAACTGAAGTACAAAGACGAATTTAGCACCATTTGGGATTATCAAATTAATCCCAGTTTTAAAAAACTGTATCATCCTTTATGTCAGTATTACATAAATCATCTCATTAACCAATCAGTGAAAAACCTCAAAATGCTCACTGGAGGTGTTTCTCCAGCTTTTTGCATTAGAACCAATGTTTCCGGCTGAAAAATCACAGTCAGAGAAACCTTTTTATTCCTTTTTCTCTAGTCTCTTAAACGGTGATCCCAGAATCAATTCAACTTGACTTGTTTTTGCAGAGTTTTCTTTGTCAGGAGAGGAACGGGTTGCCTATTTCTGGGCACATTAATTGCTTCAGGAGCCTCTTTGAAACCAGGCTCCTGAAAAGCTCTTTCTCGAACCACTGCAACCTCACTTTCGCTATCCCTCTACTCTGGGGGGTTTATAGTTTCTGCGGTCCCTACTTCATGGTCCACGGAAAGTTGTGAGGCTCCAGGGATCTCAACCCCACTTTCAGAACCACAGAGATCTGATAAGCCAGTCATAGCTTTGTCTCTTCCCAACACTCTATCACGTCGGTTGACTTGAGATTTGAATACATTATTCTTAGGTTTGATTTCCAAGGCCCCTGAGACTGACCAGTGAAAAGGGGGCACTCTCCCCCAACACCTGGCCTGCTTTGACTCTTAACGGCTCCTTCTCAGGATATTCTTCCTTCACTGACACGTGGGGCTGATAAGAAGGACCGTTAGATGTTTCTTTAAGGAGTCTCTCCAAACCAATATCAAAAGCACTCTCAGTAGTTGATGGAGCCTCAGACTTTTCTGCTGTCTCTTTTCTTAGGATGGAATTCAGAAGCAGCTTGCCTGGGCACCTCAGTAATACCTGTTAACTCTGACGAATAAAGACCCCTTGTATCACTGTCGTACTTTGTGCAAGGGGTTTCAGTTTTTAGTAGTTCTTCTAAGGCAACACTGAATTCAAGGGGCTCTGATTTAGGCTGAATAGTCATTTCCCTCACAATTTCTGTCACTTCCTGAGGTAACTCTTTGCCATACTGAGCAAGAGTAGAAGCAAACGAGCTAAGGGTTTGGTCTGATGGAGACGTCTGGGCTGCCAAATAAGATCCCATTTTATGAGTTTCATTAGAAACTACATTGAAGGAATAAAAGTCCTTTCTGTCTGAAGCTGTGCTGTCCACTATTGTCTGTGGTGGGATAACTCCCAGAGAATTTGGGGCACTACTTTCTACCTGTACACCTTTAGGAAATTCTATTTTTACTTCTCCAGAAACTACTTCCAGCCCAGCTGGATCACTCAACCAAGTTTTTCTAAGTAGCTTTTGTAATATAGCTTTTACGTCATTCAGTGCAGGTCTGGGTGGAAGAATAACTTTTTCTATAGTCTCTGAAACTTCCCTTTGAGAAAGCAGTGTCTTATCCTGAGGAGAAGAATGGGCATCCCTGGGAGAAGGCATATCTTGGGGAGAGTGGACCACATCCCTGGAAGAACCCTTTCTGTGGCAACAGGAAGGTTGATCCAGGGGATGAGAGCCTTCTGCAGCTGTCTGCAACAGGTTCTCTGGGTTCACCGGGCACTCACCACTTTGAGCTTCCTGGGAGAGAGCGCTATTTCCCCAAGTTTCTGTCCCCTCTGGAAAAGAAGCCATTTTCTCTCTCTCATCGGCTGATGTGTTCTGACTCTGCTCTATCCTGTTTTCATCAACGCTACTCTCTTCAGACTCTGAGCTGATCCCAGTAGTGGTGGGTTCACATTTGGTTTGCAAGGGAGAGGGTGGGCTTCCGGTTGCTTCCTTCAGGAGTTTGTCCAGACTAGCAGTCAAAGTGTTCAAATAGCCCTTTGGAGGAGCTACTGTTTTGTCTATATGTTCATTACTGATCTCTTTAGGCCTTTTGGCTTCTTCCTCAGGATCAACAAAATCTGTCTCCTGAGGCCATGTCCTAGTTTCAGAAACATCTGGTTCAAACACTTGTTTTGCATGAACTTTTCCACCAGAAGGCTGGAGGACTGGTGATGAGGCTTCGGAAAGCAGCTTCTGTAAGCTGTCATTAAGTGTGTCTTTGTAGTCTTTAGATGAAACACTTGTTTTCACTATGGATTCTTGAATCTCTTTGAGCTCTTGGTCAGAGTCACCGTTTTCTTCCTTGAACACTGGGGTAACAAAGCATTCAGTATTTTTCCCCACGTTTTCCTTTGATGACTCAGATCTTGGCAACTGATGAGTGGACTTTCTGGGTGGTCTCCACGGAAATGTGGTGTAATCTGGCAACACCTGGAGTGTGCCCTTTGAATTTAATTCTTCTATTTCCTCTCTTGCCGGAATTTCTTTCTGGCTTAGAAGCACCTCTCTCTCATGGGTACTGTTTCCTGACAATGTCTCGTCACTGAATTCTTTGTGTTTCTGACTATTAAAAAGCACGGAATTTTTTTGGCTTGTTGTGGTAGTATTCTTCTCAACATTATCTTGACGGTTTGGATTGGCGCCTAAGTCCCAGAACCTTCTCAAATTCTCAAATTGAGAGTGATTATAGACTTGTTCTGTATTGGGTTCATTCATTCTTTCTTGTAAGGACATAACTTTAAAGTTGGGATTCCATTCACCAATTAGAGATCTGTCTTTCTCCAAAGAGGTATGCATTTCAATCCCGACATTTGAAGGATGATGCAATGGTGGGAAAGTAATGTCCTTTTCAGAACGCAAACTGTCTGTCACTGGTAATCTTCTCACAGGCTCAGTTGTCTTATTCTGAAAGAGAGACACTGTGCCTGACTGCTCAGCTGAAGGATCATTTTTGGATGGACCTGATATTTGGGGCCTGGTCTCTTTGGGTTTCTTTGAGGAACAAAAACCGGAGACATGGGCTGCTTGGCCATCGTTATCTAGGATTACTTGTTTCACAGTGACTTGAGTATTACTTTTACCATGGCCCATAGGTAAACTGTCCACGGACGTCACAGGCTGACATGCTTTAGCAGAAGGTCGTTCCTGACTGAATGGAGATGGGGGTTCTTTATGAACGGCAGCTTTTGTACTTTCCCAAAAGGATATTCTGTCACTCACTCTTTTGTATTTCTCTCTTTGTACTCGGTTCTGGGGAACCTCACCAGCTTCTGGTAACTGGACCTCAGGCTTCTTCCAAGGAGATACGCAGTTGGCAGCCCCAGGCGGTGACTCAATATTCTCTGGTTCTAAAGATTTTAGGATGGAAGTATCTCTTCCTTTGCTCTCGCTCTCTGCCTTTTCGTGGGCTTTCAAACTCGGCTCTTGGATAATTGTGGAAGAGTTAAAATTTACTTCTGACTTTCTTGTATTTTTTTCATAAACACGAAGCTTGGGTTCTTCTTCACCTAAGCTGCCAGCATCCTTAATCTTGCATAGAACTTGGTCTCCTGCATGAGATCCTTTGTGAATACTGTAGGAACAGTTATTGGCTGGAAGAAGTACCCCAACTGCTTTCCTTGTGTTTTTTGAACCTTGGCTATAGTCTTTAGTTTTACTCTCTTGATTTGGACTGTAGATTTCAAATGGTTGCAACATGCCCGGACTTTCCTTGCCTTGTGGGGACAAATTAATAGATCTGGGTTTGATGTGCACATTATTTTGGCAATTTCCAGAAGGCAGCATATGTTCCTCTACCTGAAATGCTGAATCAGGTCCCACAGGTGTCAATTCAACTTTGGTGGGTAGTAGAGCAATCAAACCATTTCCTTCTTGACTGGTATCATCTGTCACCAAGGCAACAGCAATCTGTGGCTTGGAGTCTGGTTTTTCTTTGGGCTGTATTTCTTGGGGATATTGCAGAGATGCCACATTGTCATCTGAATGAGAGCTTCGGTTAAACCAATCTAATACTTTAGATATGGAATCATCAGTTGTCTTTCTTATCTCAGTGGCACATGGACCAGAATGTGAGGATGTCTTAGCTCTTAGGGCCTGGAGTAGAGGGGGCTTACCTTGCTGATGGTCTCTAGAACTGCAGTCTGGCACCTGAGATGACTCGGGCTCAGTGCAAGACAGTTCATCTGCAACACAGAAATGCTCTTCTAAATAAGAAAAGAGAACACTTAAAGAATTGTTATTCAATCACATTATCTTCTAAAAAGATTTTGAATTTACATTTGCTCCACCATTAGTTGTTTACATCAGCATTTATCAGGAGTTATAATATAAACCATCCTAATTAAGATATTCTACCAAAGATGCCCTATAATAGTAAAGGAAGGTAAATACAGACCCTTGAAATTATGACCCTTGAAATTATGACAGAATTTCTTGCTGCTGCTGCTGCTGCTAAGTCGCTTCAGTCGTGTCCGACTCTGTGCGACCCCATCGACGGCAGCCCACCATGCTTCCCCGTCCCTGGGATTCTCCAGGCAAGAACACTGGAGAGGGTTGCCATTTCCTTCTCCGATGCATGAAAGTGAAAAGGACAGAATTTCTTACAAGTGTCTTATTCTAAAAATTCAAGTAGATTTTATATTCTGATCCATGCTACATTATACATACAAATTTTTCTCAAAGCTTTGCATAAAACGGACACTCCAGGAAGATACCTCTTGTTGATTATCTACTGGCCCACTCATAAACCCTAGAGAGGGTTATACTCAAGTCTGAGAAACACAGGACTTCCCTGGCATTCCAGTGGTTAAGACTCCAAGTTTCTAGTGCAAGGTATGTGGGTTTGATCCCTGGTCAGAGAACTAAGATCCCACATGCTATGCAATGTGGCCAAAACCAAAACCGAATAGAACAAAAATAATTTTGAGTAACAAAGACTTATGCGATTTCAGGAGTTAGGAAAACAACGTTCAAGGAAGATTAAACAAGGAGTTCCTTCCAAACCATCAGAAGGGCACAATGAAGATATTTGCATCCTGGGGCCTTAATCCTGATACACTGAGCTAGAATCTCTGAAGATGGGGCCCAGGAATCTTTCCTACTGGCTATCTCAGTGGTCGTTTTGTATACCACAGTTTCAGACCATGGTCTCAAGGGCTCTTGCGCGGTCCCCTACGTCCCTTCTGTAATTTGCAACTTTAGAGGAAGTTTCTGTGAGACAAAGGAAAATGAGGACTGACAGAGAATGTGAATTAGAACAAAAATAATTTTGAGTAACAAAGACTTATGCGATTTCAGGAGTTAGGAAAACAACGTTCAAGGAAGATTAAACAAGGAGTTCCTTCCAAACCATCAGAAGGGCACAATGAAGATATTTGCATCCTGGGGCCTTAATCCTGATACACTGAGCTAGAATCTCTGAAGATGGGGCCCAGGAATCTTTCCTACTGGCTATCTCAGTGGTCGTTTTGTATACCACAGTTTCAGACCATGGTCTCAAGGGCTCTTGCGCGGTCCCCTACGTCCCTTCTGTAATTTGCAACTTTAGAGGAAGTTTCTGTGAGACAAAGGAAAATGAGGACTGACAGAGAATGTGAATTCTACCTGCTGCCTGATGTTTGCTACCCAAAGGCTAGGAGGCTAAAGAAGGGCACTGAAGTTCTTTTTAAGCTATCGAGAAAGCAGGCCAAGAACTTTCTGAGCCTTAGGCACAGACACGTGAGGGAACTTGGGCATTCTCTCCCTTTAGTTAACATGTGGGTGTTTCAGCATTTCTCGCTCTTCCTTATAAATGCTACATATGTTCTTGAAAATTATGTGAGCTGAATTTTTATGAAGTCGGCTACATTTCAAGTGCACCAGAGGAGATGTCAATTAATAAAATTTTCTCTTTAATTTTAATAATCAACTCTGGCTAAATTTAAAACAACAAAGGCTTATACAATAACTGGCACACAGTGGATACTAGTTTCCTTTCATAACTACACATGACACTATTAAAAATATGTCAGTGATGGTGAAGTTCCTTTGAGAGATCTTTAAGAGTTCTCTGTTAGGCTGTTTAATGGAAGACTAATGAGGAAAAAAATTCTTGCAATACACTGTTAGTGAAAAAAGAAGTCTGGACAGTGTAAACATAATTCGAATGATATCCATGCCTGAAAATTATTGAAAGGCCCTACAATGAAACATTAGCAATAGTTGATATCACAGGTGATCATTGTTTTATTTTGGCACAAAATAAAGCAATGATCACCTGTGATATCAACTATTGCTAATTGTTGTCACACTTTTCAATAAAAGTGTATTATTTTAAAAACAAGGACAGTTGGGGGGGAGGTGGGAGGGGGGTTCATGTTTGGGAGTTCGTGTAAAAAAATAAATAAATACAAAAAAAAATAAGCAAACTAATAAATATATTCTTAAAATATAAGAAAAAAAATAAAAAATAAAAACAAGGACAGTTATTTAAAATACTTGATGCCAGGTAATGTTTTTGTTTCCTTCTAGGAAATCTTTTGTTTTCTTCTGGTATAATAATGAGTGTGTATTTGAAAAGCAGAAATAGAGACACAGACATACAGACCGAATGTACGGTCACCAATGGGAAAGGAGGGGTGGGATGAAGTGGGAGCTTGGGACTGATGTATACGCACCACTACGTGTAAAGCAGGTGACTAATGAGAATGGACTGTACAGCATAGGGAACCCTACTCAATGCCCTGTGGTGACCTAAATAGGAAGGAGAGGATATATGTATACATATAGCTGATTCGCTAAGCTAGACAGTAGAAACTAACACAACATTGTAAAGTAACTATACTCCAATAAAAAGAAGCATTTTAAATGAGTGTGACAGTGATTGTCCTAAAGCTCAGCGCTAAAGTTAAACTCTCAGAATTCGCACAATTAAGAGTTTACCATTTTTCGGTTCTGATTTTCTTTTTATGCTCCATTATTTACTTGTATATATTTTTGTGGTAAGCAGGGAGAAAACAGGGCATTAGTGAATAAGCAGAACTTTGTTTATAAGCTTTAAGACCAGAAGGCCTGTCTGTCAATCAAAATGGGTTTACTGATGATGCCTTCTTCCCAGATTTCCTGGTGAGTTAGATTTAAAAATCAGAAGGCATAAATAAATAGCTAACAGAAAATTGTAAAGGTAGTCTATGAGAAAGCAGGCACACTTTGAAAAACAGGAAAGGTTTACCATTGTTTTTTTCTATGGATTATACCAAAAGAAAATATTACCAAAGAATTTTTTCATCTTTTAGATAAACATTTAAGTAAGCATCATCTAATTATTTGTTAGTGTTTACTTAAATTTTAGAAGTTTCCTTAAAATGAGTTCCTTCATATCTTTGAGGAAGTACCTGCTAATTTTAAAACTAAAAAAAAATATTCTGCCTTTTTCAAATTATTTAAAATATCTAAGGAGAGGGGTAAAGGAGACACTTTGTCTTTAAGAAGCCAGATTGGCCTGAATAAGTGTGAAAGAGTAGGACTGAGAAAAAGTGACTCAGGGTCAACGCAACAATGACTAATAGGGGATGAGAAGAAAAATGGTTTAGAAACTTGACTGCTGCTACTATATATTTTTCTGACTACAGAAATTATCATAGGGTTGGATGAAGACTTAATGAAGATGAGAGTACATAAAATTGTTTTTCCCACTGCTTCTGTTTTAAAACACAAGAACTATGAAGTAATCATATGGGTATCAGAAAGCAGTTTGAGGCATCCTTTGAGAGCTCTAAGATCTTCAAGAGAGGGCTAAATCAATGAGCTAGCAAGAAAAATCAGTATTCTCACTCCCTCTCAACTCGCAGCAACTGAAGGAGAAAGTTTCCTTCAGAATATTTAAAGTCTAGGAACAAACGGATGAAGGCCCTGGGCAAGACATGGTGTTAGTAAGAAAGCTTTTTCCTAGTAAGATTTAAAGTCTAGTTTCCCATCCTTTGAGGCTAAGAAAGTGAAGGTTCGCCTGAAATTAAAGAGAAACCAAAGTTTTGTTAAATGGGAATCAATCAATTTGCATTAGGTGAATAAGAATATATTTACTCTATATAAAGGTATTAGCATATGTTTAATTTTCACTCTGTATACAAACCTTGATTTAACTAAAAAAATACTATAATTTGTTTGATTAAATAACTGACACACTTACAATTGTTTAGGATGAAGTGTAATATGTGCCAGACAGTGTGCTATTCTGGATCTTTTAGTTATCGGTGATTGAGGACAACCTGCAACCTTTTTAAGAGGCATAAACATTCCCTGGTGGCTTCTGCCTGAATTTTAGCTGGAATACCTAGAAGGCAAAATGGGCTTCTACCAGGCTGCCTGGCTGTCCCGGCCATCCCAAGCCCATTGGGTCAGTTTTTATAGCCTGGTAGTGATGAATCTCTTACCAGCAGGGTTTTTGGGTAATTCTGATGAGCTAGTTTTATGTTCACTGATGATATGTGAATTCTCAGTGGACTGTGCTCTTGTAGTTAAAACTTCTTTGGAAGAACGGTGCTCATTAACTGGAAAGGAACCAGAAGTTGTTGGCTGACTTGTTTCATTTTTTGATGGACTTGGGCTTGAAGCTGATGACTGAAAAGGCAAACTCTTTGTGTACTGGGAAGGCTGAGGGTCATTCCAAACCTCATCTGTGAGCCCTGCATCTTCTGTTCCATTCTTCAACCTATCGGACTCTAAAACACTAAATTCTCCTACTTCCCGGCCGTGGACCAGCCCTGGACTCTGTGGCAGTTCATCCTTCATGGCAGAGAATCTCACATGCTTTAACGGCTCCAGTGAGTTTGAAGGGGAATCGTCTTCTAAAGAGTGCTCCTTCTCAGAAATTCTCTCATGGATGGTTAGGCCCAGGGACACAATTTTGCTTTTGGGTTCAAAGTTGTGATGAAAACGCACAGTTTCTGAGTCTGTGCTACTGGAACTGGAATTGCGTTTCAGGATCCCTCTGGGGGCCCCTCTTGTGTTCAGGGAGTCTGTCCTTTGTCTAGGAAAAGGCTGATTATCATCTTGCTTTAAGTCCTGGGACTTGTAGATCATTTTCCTGGCTTTGGGGACTGGAGCCTTGATTGGGGACCCATTCTCAGGACCTGGAAGAGTCTGCTTTGGTTTCTCTAACTTTTGGCTTGAAATATCCAGGAGAGATGACTCTTCTCTGGACTCTGACTTCTTCCCTGAAAAGTAAAACATATCAGATGATATACCAAACGGAGAGTAACACATTAACTTAAAACACCTATCTTAAACTTAATCTACATTTAGCAAAAAATGCTAAAATATTAAAGACAACAAAGCATGAAGGTTAAGTACAGACCTAATTAAAAACTCTAAAAAAACTCATGCATGAACTTCACTGAATTTAAGATGCCTATGCTTTATATTCACACTTTGTGGTATTTTATCAGTTCAGTTCAGTCGCTCAGTCGTGTCTGACTCTTTGCGACCCCATGAATCGCA
>SJYX01024344.1:0-36747 GCA_006410675.1 Oreotragus oreotragus | reverse complement strand
AAAAAAAAAAAACCCACATAACATGTTTCAGTGACTTCTTTTCTATAAAATATTTTATGCTATATAAAGTGTATCCAATGAAGAGGATAAAATACAAGAATATTAAAACAGTGTAACTGAAACTCCAGTCTATGGGGGTCACAGAGCTGGACACAATTCAGCAACCGAACAATAACCAAATTAATTTTCTACCCCTTGTCCAGTCTTTAATGCCTGTGGAATCTTCTTACAGTTGATTTTGAAGAGATTAAATTGTCTAATGTTTCTTCTTAATAGAATGTAAGAACAGTAAAATTCTGTAAGAGGCAGACTCCAATCAGTTCAGCAACAAATCTAATCAAAAGCTCCTGGGAGACTGAGCTAATAATTACAGATTAGAGGATTATAACATTATCAGGTGGTCTTGAGGCAAACTCTTTTAATTTTAAACAGAGAACTGTGTCTGCACAGTAGACATCCAATAAAAAGTGTTCAGTGAGTGACTGAATGCCTCTGGTCAAAAAAAAACCCAAGGCATGGAGGTCACCTCTGAGCCTGGAATGTATGAACTTCCAGTTTCTAAAATTTCTGCTTCCTTTCCTCAGGTAGGAAAATGTTGGGTATAGTAGAGGAATAAGAAAACCATCACAATTTTTCACTTTCTCTTGAAAGCTATTTTAGTAAAAGGAACTCTGAGAATTTCCCTTAGTCCACAGATAACAAAGATAAAAATATCTAGCTCAATAAAAATAATATTTACCCTCTTTTGAAGTCTGAAAGAAACCAGTCTTTCCATTTTTTGACTGCTCATTTTTGGTTTGTTGAGATAAGTGATCTTCTGGCAGCATGGAGCTATTAAACGGATTCTTCCTTTGCTGGGGAAAAATATTGTTTATTAAATTCATTTTCTATGTCATAACAGCAACTCAGTGTCAGCAACTGCTTATTATATGCAATAGTTAATAGTTTTGTCCAGTAAACTCTATCTGGCATGTTTGAAAAATGATGGTCCTAGTTAATTTGGTCAGCAAAGAATCACTATATATATATGCCATGCCAAAAAAAAAAATCAGACCAAAACTGTGCAAAATGTACTCAATTCCAGAGTCTTACAAAGTTAAACCAGAACCAGCCATTCGAATCTAATCTCACAGAGGTGAGATTTTTACAGAAGCAAACAACTTGGGCCTGAACACATCAAAGAGGTAGTCACAGGTCAGGGTAAACCTGAGGCTCTAATTAGGGCAGATTCACACCAGCGGTCTTTCTACTGTACAAGACTCTCTGTGATAGGTTAAAGTCATACTAAACATAACTGTAACTGACCTTTTCTATAAGGATTTCGGAGTTAAGGTATCTTGAAGTGCCTCATAGTCACTAATACGATCATTGATTCTAATGTCAGAAAACATAACGCAGACGCTTTACCCTTTACCATCTGAGCCACTAGGGAAGACCATATCAATAGAGTTCAGTTTTTCAATTGAAGTATACTTTATTTACAATGTTGTGTTAGTTTCAGGTGTACAGCAAAGTGATTCAGTTATATATATATATTTTCAGATTCTTTTCTCTTATAGGTTATCATAAAATATTGCATATAGTTCCTTGTGCTATACAGTAGGTCCTTGTTGGTTATCTATTTTGTATATAGTAGTGTGTATATGTTAATCCTGAACTCCTAAGTTATCCCCGCTCCTAGTATTTTTCTTTATTAATATAAGACTGAAAAGTGTTTGCTATCTGTAGTTTCATAAATTGAAAATCTTCTCCCATAAGCAGACTTCTAACAAGGATTCAGGAAGCCATGAATAGGAATAAGGACTGTCATGGAACTAACAAGCCACATGCCATATGCTTAAAAGAAGCAGCCCCTAGTAGTGTTAGACTTTTTATTCTTTAGGGTAAAAAATCTAGGTCCACCAAAAGAGTGATTTCCTATATTAAATAGTAAAATTTATCTATATTTGATGGGGAAAAAGTACTACCAATTCCTCTTTTTCATGGTACTTTGATAAAATGAGAGAATGGCATTCTGGCCCCAGATGAGCTTTTCAAAGTCCAAGTTCAATCTACCTTGGCTGTAGATATAGCTGACTTTCTTGTGTTCTCCTGGGATGCATCAATCATGGTGGACACTGGATTTACCACGCTGGAACTGCAAAAGAAACAATAATTCAGAGAATAAAACCTTACCCTTTGAGGAAGCGTAAATCATGCTCTGAAGCCAGAAGCTATTAAGGCAGGATAGGAGAGGAAGTTTGTAAAATCAAACTGCCAGGAAGGAAGAGGGAGTTGGAGCCGAGAGATGATTAAACAGCGAAGCAAAGGCAATCGGAAAACAGGAATGAAAGACGGGCCTGAGACAAGGCAAAACCATCCATCAGAAGCCTTGAAGATTTTATCACTGTGCCAGGCACACAGGAGGTTCATGGTTGCAATTTGTACAAATAAACTTATCTCAAAGTTGGGACCGCACATCAGATGCAGACTAGAAAGTGAGCAAATTGTTCTCAAGACGGGAACACCCTTGCTGAAATAAGGACCCAAAGTCTTCTAGAGATTCTCTGGCCCAAGACTGGAATGGCACTGCTTACTCTAACTCAGGTAGAAAATAGCCAACACGGGACTTTTCTGGTAGTCCAGTGGCTAAGAATCGGCCTTGCAATGCAGGAGAAACAGGTTTGACCCCTGGTGAAGGAACTAAGATCCTGGATGCCACAGAGCTACTGAGCCCAGAGACCACAAGTAGAGAGTCCATGCACCGTCACGAAAGATCCCCCCCAATGCAACAAAGATCCTGGCTGCCGCAACTAAGATCTGACACAGCCAAATAAATCAGTGTTTAAAAAAAAAAGAAAATAGCTGAAGAAAAGACTCAGGTGAGGCAAGTGGTTGGGCAATGACACAGAAGAAACAGCAGATGGAGATGCTGTGCTGGGAGGATGGTGGATGGGGGCAACTTACGAGGAAACTTCCCCGACTCTCCAGGCTGGCCAGGTGAGTTCTTGTTCAAATCCAAGAGGAGTGAGGATGGAGCACAGTCAGAGGATGGTGGGAGGTTAGAAGCCTGCAGCTGGCCCAGAGAGGAGAGGAAGATTCTCCAGACCCTGGCTCCCTACCCCAGGGACCAGGCAGCCCTTGGGTGAGAGTACTAGTGGGAGTGTGAATGGAGAAAAGTTGAGCTGAGCTGGCTCCCTCTTGAACCACCACTCGCTTGGTGACTGAGTAAGAAGAACAAAGAAAGTCAAGGTCACAGTGGCCTTGGAAAGAGAGGAAAACCACCTGCTCAGACTTCCTGCTCCAGGCGCCCTGGCTCAAGGCATAAGAGGGGAGGTCACTATTGCTTGAAAGCACTGTGCCTTGTTAAACTCCACCCTGGTTAAACTCTTAGTGGCATCACAGAGTCAAGGACTTGGAAAAATACCTCAGAAGGTGCTGGCTTTTCACCAGGAAGCTAAGGGACTGGAGGTAGGGAAGGGGAGCTCTTTGCCCCACAGCTAGAGAGCCTTGCCCAAGATTGCTGTCTCTAAACTCATGGGCCAGATGTTCTTGCTGCTTAATTTCCTTTCCTTCCCTCAGCACTTGGACTGATGCTTCTATGGAGAGGTAGTCCAAGGAACAGGCTGAACACTTGAGGAGGCATGCTTCCTTTTGTTACCTTCCTCACTGTTGCAGACAGGAATTACAGCAGGTGAGGCAGACGTACGTGGAACACAGCCTGAACACAGGGATGTGAGAACCTGAGGCGGGGGCTGGATGGGGAGGGAAAGAGCAGGGAACAAGGGTGGGAACTTACAGTGGAGCCAGAACTCAGGCTAGTATCAAAACACATGGCAGGCGGCCTCTGCTCTTGCAAGACGTGAGCACAAACATGAATCAAGCTGTCTATCAGCCAACAGGAAGAAAGGACCCTGGTCACTGACAGAACTCACAGTGAAAGCAGTCCACAGCTCAGCACTAGAAAGCCATGTCTCCTGAGTGTCACTTTAAGAAGTCAGTGAGCGATATGAGGAAGCTTATAGCAGATGCCATGTTCATTTTCTCAGAGTGCTTTGTATCATCTCCCTTAGCTCAGACAATCAAGAATCTGCCTGCAAAGCAGGAGACCCCAGCTTTGATCCCTGGGTCGGGAACATCCCCTGGAGAAGGGAATGGCAGCCCACTTCAGTTTTCTTGCCTGGAGAGCCACATAGGCAGGGGAGCCTGGAGGGCTGCAGTCCGTGGGGTCACAGAGAGTCAGACATGACTGAGTAATGAACACTTTGAACTAGTAAATAAATCATTCACGTAACTGCAGGACCTGCAGCAAACGGCCGCCCTCCTCTCCTACCATCTTCCTCCCTTCCCTCTCCCTCTTTCCAAGAACGAAGGATAAGCAGCGTCCCTAAAGCCTCTTCCCTCTGCTCCCTGGAAACCCCTCTTCTGCACCCCCAGCCACCACCCCAACCGCCCACGCTGTACATCACGTGGTCCCTGCCTACCCAGGGACAAAACCAACCTTTCTCTTGCCAAACCCTATGCAGCTATAGATTTCATGCAACCACATGAGGAGCGATGCAACCTCACCCCACGCAAATGTATCTTCTCTCTCACAGTAACTGGGGAGACCCCTCCAGAGCATCTTGGCCATCTTTCTGGTCCTCGCAAAACCGTGTACAGTGTCAGGGACACAACTGGTGAGTGAGTGGCTGTGCGACTCAAGGCCAAATAACCCAGCGCCTGGGAGGCAGCAGCACACACAGGTGGCCACAGCTTTTGTTTTTCTTTTCAATCTGTGGTTTGCCAGACTACAACGAGGCACATTATTTAGGTTTTAGACAAGATGTCTTTGTTCCTGCTATTCAGAAAGCAAAAGAGAAAGAAAGGAATGAGGCATTCGGTGCACGTGATCAGACACGGAACTACTGGGAACACATAGGGTTCACTGGGTTCTCCGGTGGGCGGGATAAGCAGAAAACGGGATGAGAGCGAGGTACTTAGTTAACCACAGTTCATAAGTCTGCCTAAATAGAAAAAATCAAAACCAGAGTTTCATGCCTCAAAATGCTTCTGAAAAATGCAGCTACTTCCTCCACTAAGCTCTGGCTTTGTGTCCCTCACGGAATACAACGATGTTTTGTTTGCCTGTCTTTTACTGGGCAACTATCAACAGAGCAACCATCCTATTCTCAGCTGACCTTTACAACATCCCTGTGCTGTATGTACCCTTCTCCCCATTTTACTAGTGAGAAAACTGAGGCTTGGAGAGGTTAAGGTAGTGAAAGAGCTGGGAATGTGAACCAGGTGTCTGACCCTGACTCCAGAGACAGGCACTGGAATGGCTGGGCTGCACTCCACTGATTTCTCAAATCAGTAAAGCTGTGGTTTATGGCAAGAGGACTGGAATGAAGACGGGGTGATTCTAACTCCTCAATGACTCTCCCATCTGTCGCTTCTTTTCCACCGCTCCTGACTCCTCCCTGTCATCTGTATGAGCCTCACATTTGACGTCTGGACACCAAAGTTCCACTCTCCTTATCCTTTCGGCATTCCACCTCTAAGCTACAACGATCTGAAACAAGACTTTGGGCACATCCCTCTCCTGCTCGTTACCTTTCCAGGATCCTCAGGAAGGAGTTGGAAACACTCCACCATCTGCCCCCTGTACCCTCCCACTCCTCCTGCCCACTGACCTTTGTGCCAAACCTGGCTCCCTGCCCCTCTCTGCGGTGCCCCCCAACCTACCTCCACCCCCTCCCTCAAATGTTGGCTCTGTTCTCTTGACCCACATGCTCGCTCTCACCGCCAAGCCCAGTCCAAATCTCACCTCCCTGGTGGTGCTGCTTGCCTTCAGCCCGATGGCAGTGGGTCTCATTGTCTCAAATCTTACCGCACATTTTATTGGTATTTGTAACTAGGATTTGCTCCCTACCTGGTGCTATTTGAAATCAGGTGATTAAATATTCACAAAGGGAAGCATTATTTTTCCTAAGAGAACACAGTCTCTCTATAGCCACGTGATGCGTCTTTTGTTTCTTACAAGCCCTCTCAGAGGGCTTTCCACCGCTCCTAAGAGTTCTATTCTTAGGGTGTGTCCTGTATAATAAGATACTGAATACCTTCTATGTGATGAGTTCTTAACACCATACAACAGGCTAAAGCTCACACCTTGTGCTCTGTAATTTCTGACCTCAGGCACCCTTCAAAAACTGCCTACAATACTAGATGTGCATTGGGAACTCATGTACACCCATGGCGGATTCATGTCAAGGTATGGCAAAACCAATACAGTATTGTAAAGTAAAAAAAAAATAAATAAATAAAGAGCAAAAAAAAAAAATACTAGATCTGCATGCATGCGTGCTCAGTTGTGTCTGACTCTTTGCAATTCCATGGACTGTAGCCACCAGGTTCCTCTGTCCATGGAATTTTCCAGGCAGGAATACTAGAGTGGGTCTCCATGTCCTCCTCCAAGGGATCTTCCTGACACAGGGACCAAACTTGAGTCTCTTGTCTCTCCTGCATTGGCAGGCAGATTCTTTTAATGCTGTGCCACCTGGGAGGCCTCAATACTGGATACAGCACTCAGCCAAAAGTGCTGTATCTAGTATTAAAATATTAGACTATGATATTGTTGTCAGAGTTTGGCTCCTGAAAAATGTCTGCATTTTAATACAAGTCTTTGAAGACTTAAATGAAGAAGAATGTTAGGTACTCTGGTCGGGACATGTAGGGAAGAAGGCCTTCACAGCAGTCTTAGCACTACATCACCTGGGCAGTGGGACAGCCCATCTGCTTCTACGTCCAGCTGTAAAGTACTTCTAAGCACATGCAACAACTTTTAAAGCTTTTGAACCTTAGGCAGGCTTTCCCTCTAAAGCAGTTAAAAATGAATTTCCTGGCAGCCCAGTGGTTAGGACTTTACCCTCCACTGCATGGGGCATGGGTTTGATCCCTGGTTGGGGAACTAAGATCCGACAGCTGCGTGGTGTGATCAAAAAACCAAAAAATTAGTAAAGAAGTTAAAAATAATAACGGACATACTCTTCTGAGGTATGTTTCAGAATAAATATTAACTGTGTCTGGACTCAGAAGCAAATTTTTCAAGTGATTTTTCTTCCTGTGTTTCTTGCCTTTGCTGCTTTCTCCCTTCGAATTGTGAATTCCTTAGATGTTAATGCTGTGCCTGGCACCCAGCATTGTGCTAACACGTGTTACATGCAATGAGGCTTGAACATGTGAGAAAAAAAAAAAACATGAAGAAATGGCTCAGGGCTTGAGTGAAGCAGATTCATAAATATACTATGCCAGCCTTTCGAATCAGTATTTTTAAGTAAAATATTACTTCTCTGGTTCTACCCCAGTTCATGCTACAGATTTATTTAACACAAACATTCCCATCCATCCATAAAGCATACTGATGTCAGAGTGAAACTATCCCTCACAACTAATTTGGGTATATCTAAGATTCTGTAGGATTAGCAGGATTCTTTTAAGAGCTCAATACGAGTGATTCTGTAGGGCAGGCCTCCAAGAAATGAAACAGTCACATCGCTGGATTTGCAAGTAGTCCAAGAACAAAAGATCAGATGCATTGTCCCAGAGCTTGGCTCATCTCTACCCTGCCTTTGGGAGCAAGTGAAGTGCCTCATACTGATCTTATTATAGAGGGTTAAGTAGCTAATCCCTCTGCAAGAGGGAGATAGATATATACAAACAAAAGCTTTCCAGGAAAAAGAGCATTAGTGGAAAAAACAATACTGTTTCAGAGCTAAAGTCATGGTGTTAATTAATAGGTTCCCATTCAATGCAGAGTAAGAGAGGGGTGTCAGAAGTGAGCATCAGGGAAGCACAGGTAGTGAAGCTCAAAGATGAGCATTTTTTGGTTCACTGCTGCTGCTGCTAAGTCACTTCAGTCGTGTCCAACTCTGTGTGACCCCATAGACGGCAGCCCACCAGGCTCCCCTGTCCCTGGGATTCTCCAGGCAAGAACACTGGAGTGGGTTGCCATTTCCTTCTCCAATGCATGAAAGAGAAAAGTGAAAGTGAAGTCGCTCAGTCTGTCCGACTGTTAGCGACCCCATGGACTGCAGCCCACCAGGCTCCTCCGTCCATTGGATTTTCCAGGCAAGAGTACTGGGGTGGTGGCAACATATATCGAAAGAGTACTTTAATTCTACCAAAAACAAAGAAAGGTGGGGGTGCACAGCTTTTGCTTGCCAGAATACTCATCACTTTCGCAGCATTTCATAGGAAAATTCCCAGAGAAAAATCTGCCAATGTCATGGAAAGAAACACCATAGTACAGGCTTTATCCTGTTCTCCCTGAACTCATTTTGGGGACATTCTCCAGGGATATTTTTGATTAATGGGCATCGCAACCCCTACAGCAGCCAAGGCCCCTCCTACCTCCATGCCTTCTTGTTCTCCATCCTGAATGGTCCTTACTTGTGGGTGTCCAAATTTGAGAATAGCCCTCAAAGTCTCCTCCAGCTTTTATAATCACCAGAGCTCATGGTGATATGTCTGAAGTGAGGCAGTCTTGGCAAAGCAATAAAACCTGGATGTTATCAGTGCCATTCTTACCTTGCAGCTTACATTTTTTCTTGCTGTCTTAGTCTCTTTTTCTACTGGATCCCTGGGGTCCAAAGGACTTCATTCAATTATTTATTACTCATTTGTTTATCCATTAAGCCCTCTTTCACCATTATTCTCTATTTAATAATTCATTGTATCATCAACTATTCTCACTCTCCATCTATTTTTCTCTTTTTAAAAAATTTTAAATATATTTTCCCATATATTCTTCATGCATTCATTTATTCCACAAGACATTTGTTGGGCACTGTTGTCTGTTCCAGGAAGACAGCAGTGAACAAAATGAAATGCAGTAGCACACAAAGTCTTTCTCCTCGTGCAGCTGAGAGAAGGGGACAACAAACACACAAAAATGAATATGTAATATAATGTCAGGTAGTGATAAGTGATGGACGACAGTAAGAGAGGGAACAACATTCATTCACTTGGTCCAAGATACCAAGTACCCACTATGTACTGGATATATTGTTAGAAGCTTGGGGGATGGTGGTGAACGAGACCCAAGTCCTCAACCCAAGAGAACAACACAGTGATACCTAGCCCTGGGAATCTGGATTATTCAAAGTTCCTTGGGCAATTGTGTCATACAGGTCACAGTTGAGAACTTCTCTTTCCTGGTGGTTTAGATGGTAAAGAATCCGCCTGCAATGCAGGAGACCCAGATTCGATCCCTGAGTTGGGAATATCCCCTGGAGAAGGGAATGGCTACCCACTCCAGCATTCTTGTCTGGAGAATTCCATGGACAGAGGAGCCTGGTGGGCTATAGTCCATAGGGTTGCAAAGAGTCAAATACAACTGAGTGAGTAACACACACACTGATGCTAAAAGAAGTAAAGATTGTGAAGAGTCTTAAATGCTGACCAAAAGGCTGCTGCTGCTATTGCTGCTGCTGCCAAGTCACTTCAGTGTCCGACTCTGTGTGATCCCATAGATGGCAGCCCACCAGGCTCCCCCGTCCCTGGGATTCTCCAGGCAAGAACACTGGAGTGGGTTGCCATTTCTTTCTCCAATACATGAGAGTAAAAAGTCAAAGTGAAGTCGCTCAGTCGTGTCCAACTCTGTGCGACCCCATAGACGGCAGCCCACCAGGCTCCCCCGTCCCTGGGATTCTCCAGGCAAGAACACTGGAGTGGGTTGCCATTTCCTTCTCCAATGCATGAGAGTGAAAAGTGAAAGTGAAGTCACTCAGTTGTGTCCGACTCTTAGTGACCCCATGGCCTGCAGCCCACCAGGCTCCTCCGTCCATGGGATTTTCCAGGCAAGAGTACTGGAGTGGGTGCCATTGCCTTCTCTGGACCAAAAGGCTAGACTTGCTCTTTTAAGTCACAAGGAACCACCAAATGAGTTTATGATTGATCCAGTTTACTTTTTAGAGTCATGATCTGGTAACTGTGTAGACAGGTTCGACTCAATAAGGACATTATAACAGAAATTTGGGTGAGAGATGGTTAAATCCTAATTAAGGGAATGGAGAAAAGAGGAAACATACAGCAGAATTTTAGAGATGAGTTTAGAAGAAATTTGAAGTGTTGGTAGAACACTCAAGAGATAACTAACTGCAATATATCCACTATATTAGACCCTTCCAGATGTCAAGCTGAACCAGATCCCCATGTCATCCCTCTGCCTGTCCTGTCCTGTCTGTCTTCCTAACAGAATCCTTCTTATCCTTCAAGAAATCCCTTAAATATAATTATTTCTAGAATAAGTTCCTCAAGGACAGGGATCATATCTTATTCCACTTTGAATTCCTAGCTACCATCTTGTGTACAACAAATACTCAACAACTGTTTACCGACTGACTGAATGACTACATGGAGAATGAATTTCCAACCCTACGGAAGGACCTTTTGGTCATTCTGCTAGGTGCTAGAAAGATGCTAAATCTGCGTTTTTCAATCAACTGCAAACAAGGATATTTAAACACTTTATTTCCAAAAAATATCCTAAAAGTAAACCAAGCCAACATATGCATTAATGGCTCTATCCTCACTATCCATACCTATGTCTCTTTGTCCTATTTTTCTCTGCATCTCACTCTTAGACAGCCTTTCATCTGGCTTCCTATTTCTTCTGCCTGTGGCTCAGGCTGGCACACAGTGCCTCCTGTGACTTCTTCTCCAACAGTAGCAGTCATTGGCCTATTACTGACTGTCATCTGTTACTAAGGCCAGTTTATATGTAGTCAGAGTAGGCTACCACATCCTTCGTGTGACTCCCACTGGCTCTAATGTAACCTCCTTTGCACCTAGGAACTTGCTTTCTGTGGGTTTTGAACCTTATCAGAATACATTCTCAGAGTAATTCTTTAAGCTTCTAGAAACAACCAAGAAAAGGAAAGAAGCTCAAAACTTTCATCCACCCTGGCTTAAGTTATTAAAAGTTTAAGTAAGCCTTAGGGTAGAATGCACGGTAGAGTCTTTCCAAGGGGAAAGGAGGAAGCCACAAGGGAACTGAAGGATGTGGGATGGCAAAGAGTGTGGGAGGAGAAACCAGGAGAAGAAACGAGTTGGGAAGCTTAGAACACACTTGAGAAACTCTTGCTTTTTTCGTTTTTTTAGAGGTCTGGGCTGACCCTGTTTATGGCCACATACCTACTCCAGCCTTCTTGCCTAGAGAATTCCATGGACAGGGGAGTCTGGCAGGCTAGAATCCATGGGGTCTCAACGAGTTGGACACAACTCAGCAACTAACACTCTCGTTTTTCACTTTCAGCCAAGATGATATAAGCTACCCGAGGGACCAGTCCTCAGAGAGGTAGTCTTAGGGGAAGAGATTGGAGAGACAGAGGGGAACTAAAAAGGTCAGGCCACTTCTGGGCTCCTTCAGACGAAAGCAGCGCCAAGGGTGGGGACACGTAAGGCCCTGGTCAGTCCAGAGGCTACTAGACTCTCCGTGATTCCCTAAGCACCTTTCCATGGAACATATCATCTCAAATAATAAAGGAGAGGCTTCTCATCCCAGAGCAGGCCTACCTCTATACCCAGGAAACACACGTTACTCCTTGTTGGGGAGGCATGATCTGATGCACACGAAATTTCTCACATTTTCATCCTCTGCTCCCCATCAAGGCTCAGCCATGTCCGGGGGATTATTGTGTGCCTGTCCCACAATAATCTGGGGGGAGAGACATGATGTGCTATCAAACTGTGGACCACTGTACCAGTGCCAGTATGTGAACTGTTACTGATTTACAACAGGTACAGACATCAAGAGTGTGCATTTAGAATCAGTTACAGCAATTTGCTGAGACACCACAGTACATCCTCAGTGGGCTTATGTTTTGCATGCCCTTGTTGTTTTCTTTATTTCACCTTCCGAGTATTCATTTTTATTATATTTTATTAAAGGGCTCAATCTGTGATAGCTAGAAATAGAAAACACGTAAATCCCAAACACCAGCCCTTCACCACTGTTTGTGCCAGTACTACCCAGCAGCCAGAACTAGAGCTGAGCGTGCTTGGAGTTTTCTTTGCTGCTCGAAAGAGAACCTCATCCCCTGCCCCCACTCTGTTCATCAGAGCCCTCTCTGCCTCCTCAGGCTACAGATGCAAAGACCAGTTTCAAAGGAAGGCAGATAGCTTCTCATGCTTGAATACACGTTGAATACCCACAATGAATTAATTACTCACAAACAGAAGCGCTCAGAATTGTGCCCACAACAGAAGAAGGACTCTTGCCCCAGAGCTTATTAGGGGAAAAAAAAAAAATCCTTCAGAAACTGCAATACCCAGTCAGGGTTGCCTCACGCTCCCTGACTCCTAACTAAGAAAATATTGACAGGTATTGAGTCATTCTATTGAAGTTCACTTAGTCTAAAAGTACAGGCCCCAAAATGTACTTAACACACCCAGTTCCCAAAGGTTAAAGTATAGGTGAGAAACACGCTGGAACCGGACACTGAGTAAAGCAGGAGTTTCTGACACAGAGAGAAGGAAGTAAATAACAGCTCCTGCTACAGTTCTGGGCGATCACCGCTCACGTCACGTAATGAGCAAGGTATGCCGGACACATCAAACATGTTTATTCCTGTCTTCTTGGCCTACCTCATCTGTGTTATTATAACATGTTAGTCACTCCGTCTTGTTCGACTCTTTGCAACCTCAGGACCGTAGCCCACTAGGCTCCTCTGTCCATGGAATTCTCCAGGTAAAAATGTCGGAATGGGTTGCCATTTCCTTCTCCAGAGGATCTTCGTGACCCAGGGATTGAACTCGGGTCCCCTGCGTTGCAGGCAGATTCTTTACCATCTGAGCCATCGGGGATTGCCAACCTAATATAAGACCACCTGCAAATTGCCCATTTTCTTTCTTCCTGAGAAATGCCAAGTGGTACCCTTACCTCATTACATTCCATCTCATAACGCCCTGGTGAGACAGCTTGGTCCTGAGGTACATACAGATGAAACCTTAAAGATGTGTCTGAGGTCATCCAAGAAATGTAACCAACAACAGAGACACAAGTGTGGACACTATTCACAGCCTCAAATTGGGAAAGGAAGGTGGGTACCCACCAGGCCGCGTGGCCACAAGGAAACTCAGTCAAGCTCTGAGGGCCGTGGCACCTCGGTCCCTTAGGCCATTTGAGATGAAATGTGCTCCTGGGAGAAGGAAAGAAGTCCTTCACTATCTCCTGGAGTTTGCTCAAACTCATGTCCATTGAGTTGGTGATGCCGTCCAACCAGCTTCTCATCCCCTGCCACCCGCTTCTCCTTTTGCCTTCAATCTTTCCCAGCATCAGGGTCTTGATAGAACATCACAGATCATCCTGGGTGGGGGCCGGGGGGATATGGTGCCGCCTACCACCCAGGAAAACAAAGCGAGTCCTCTCTAAAAGGGAAATGGATAAACAACAGGTACCTTAATAGACTCAGTATTCCATTATTCATATAGCATAATACTTATATCTGACTCTGAAATGCCTGTTGATGCCTATAGAATAGACCCACTCTCTCATCCACAAATTACATTGAAAACATCCCCATTTCCCAGGTGTCTCAGCCTTGGACCCTGACTCAGTGACTGTCCCATCAGCAAATTCACTGACCACTACAGTTGGAGATTCTGATTCCATTGTCTTCACTGAGGAACTAGAGATAAAATGTAATTGTCCTTCAATCAAAGAGTAACAACTATACCGCCAATGGACAGATACCAATGGGAAGACCCTTAAATACCAAAAAACAAATCATCTTGTTTGAAAAAGTTTCTGGCAACATAGCCTCATAATCAGCTATGATAGAAAGGATGTACAAATGTGCATTTTGATTGGTCAGGTGATAAGATAAATGGAAAACATACAAAAGCAAGACTGAAATATCGAGGACAATCTGTATCCTTAAGAGGCATCTATTCAGCACCTACCATGTACCAGGTATTTTATGTACTAATTCTCATCAGAATCTTTCTTATACAGTATGATTCCTATCTATAGTGAGGAAAAGAGATTCAGGGAGATTAAATGACTTGCCCATGGTCAAATGGTTAATAAATCGCATATTAAGGACTGGAATTTCCATCTGCTTGGTTTTGGTGCTTAAATTTCTTTAATTGCACCAGGCTGTTACAATTTGATCATCACTGATTTCTTTTTTTTGGCCACATTTGTGCAGCTTGTGGAGATCTTAGTTCCTCGACCAGGGAAGGAACCTGGGCCCATAGCAGCGTAAGTATCTAAGTCCTAACACTGGATCACCAGGGAACTCCTCCCTATTCATCTCTTTCCTTCAATGAACTTATTGCCCAATGTTCATTTTGGAGTACATTTTCATTTACTCTATGAAGAAACCCTTAGTACAAATAACAATTAAAAAAAAAAAAAACCAGCTCTAGTTGGTGCTGGAAGAAATCACCACTTGACATTTTAATTTTATTTAATATGCAGATTTGTTAGCCATTCTAGAAGCTGAGAAAGAATACCGCTCAGGCTTTGTTCGTATCAGGGCCCAGAACGCTCTCATCCGCGCCCTCCTCCCCACACCCACGAGACCTGGCTGGCCTCTGCACGCACACACACCAGGACCTAGCCAGGACCCCCACGTGCAGCAGCCCTCCCCATGAGCTCGGTCTCACCTGGGGCTGGCTGGGGCTACATCTTCCGGCTCTTCTACAACGCCGGTCAGCTCTGGGGGGAGGCAAGCCTCCTTGTGGACGTTATTCACCCAGCTTTCCTTTGCCCTGTTTGCTCTGTCCTTACTCTGCTCATCTGAAATGGCAAACAATAAAGGCAAGAAGGTTATCCTGAATGCTCCACAATCTACAACTTCTCATATCAGCTCTAACCTCTGAAGGCTGGAACCTGAATGTCAGGCCTTCCCTGAGCACCCAGGCAGTCACGAATGAGTCTGTGTACTTGAGATTAGAATTATCAATACATCTGTGAGAGGAGCTGTGTTGTTTAGTTGCCCACAAGTAGAGTCTCCAGAGAGCATGGGCGCACCTTTAAATGTGCGGAGACGACTAAAGCAAAATTGCGACTGCTCTAGGTCAATCTGACCTGAACTGGGGCCAGGACTTATTGTGTATGGCCAGGGGATGCTCAGGGCAGGGAAGTTCTTGTTGGGACAGACACACCATCATTACCAACTCTTTACCGAACAGCTACAATGGGCTTGACTCAAGGCTGCGTCTGGGATACAGAAGGGAACAAATGCTTCTATTCTGGAATGTTCCTTTCCACTGCCTCCTCCTCTCACTGTCTCTACACAGCCAAATTCTACAGGTTCTCAAAAGCTAGCTCAGATGCCAGAACTCCCTAAAAACCTCTGTGATCCCTCTTCAGGAAATAATCTCTTTGGCCCCTGAATACCTACTGTTCTCTACCTGCACCTCTTGGATAATTAGCATCAACTGAGTGATGACCGAGTTTGAGGCAAAGTGCTGAGTCTCTTGCATGCACTATCCTCTGAGGAGGGAAAAATTTTCCAAGTTTACAGATTTCAAAATTGAAGACCAAAGGGATCAAGAGACTTGCCTAAGGCCACATAGCCAGTAAGTGCCAGTAGTACTTCCATCAATGTTAAGAATTAAGATAAAGCAACACATGCTTAGTCACTTCAGTTGTGTTTGACTCTTCACCACCCCATGGACTGTAGCCCGCCTGGCTCCTGCGTCCATGGGATTCTCCAGGCAAGAATATTGGAGTGGGTTACCATTCCCTTTTCCAGGTGATTCCTGACCCAGGGATTGAACCCAGGTCTCCTGCATTGCAGGCAGATTCTTTACTGTCTGAGCCACCAAGGACTCCCAGTTTCCAAATACATTCATAGGTCTCTCTACTCATAAGTCTAGTTTCTTTAGCTGCAAAATGGAGCCCTCGGTATAACGCATGGGACCCTTCAAGATTTCTGAAGTTCTGGGTGGTTTTGGGAGGGCACATGGCAGAGCTGGGATTTCAGCCCTTCTGATGTAGAGCCACGCTCCTTATAGACTGGGGCCGACTCCTTACGATGAGCTATGCAATGCTCATAGCCCATTGATGACCTTAGGCAAGTTACTTCACTTCTCTGAGTTTTACATATTGCATAAATATAATCAGGATAATAATACCTACCTTATAAGATTGCTACTACAATTAGAAATATTAGGGAAGAAATGTCTATAACATATTAGATGCCAAAGAGGTAATTTCCTTATTGAGAACAGGTTAGAACTAGACAGGGGCTAGTTCTCAGGGGTAAAGGTTTATACTGACTAGTGCAGAGTTAATTAGAGAGAAGGCACCTGGTAAATATTTAATGAACTCAACAGAATTCTAAAGAAGCCTCCAAAATGCTGTCTTTACAGTCCCTTAAATGATGTACTTGGTTTTTAAAGAAGTACCAGGTGTCACAGTCATTGAGCAGGAAGGCCAATCTCTTTCTGTTACTCTACTCAGGAGAAAAGGTTCTGAGGTTTTAGTTAGAGCCAAAGAAAGAGGAGATGGTAGATCCCTGATAAGAGCTTTCCAGGTGGTACACTGGTTTAAAAAAAAAAAAAAATCTGCCTGCCAATGCAGGAGACACAAGAGATGTGGATTTCTTCCTCCAAGGCTGGGAAGATCCCCTGGAGCAGGAAACGGCAACCCACTCCAGTATTCTTGCCTGGAACATTCCATGGACAGAGGAGCCTGGTAGGCTACCGTCCAAGGGTCAGACACGACAGAGCATGCACACACACACACACACACACAGATCCCTTATAAGCCTCAACTGTCAATGTTACTCCAAGTCAATATGGCAGCTAAAGGGCTTCCTTTGTTCTTCTTTACCACACTAAGTCACTTAGCTCTGACTTCATCCATCCAAACCCAAGAAGATTTTGACCTATAGGACCACACATTATGCAAAGCACACCCCTAAATGATTTCCCTCCGCGGATTTCAGGAATGATGGTGACACCCTTCCCTTCTCCCAAGGGCTACTTCTCCCAAACAAATGCCGCCTTGAGAGGCACTAGCCCAGTCAGCTTACCTGCTGCCTGGGGCCTCTTCTTCCTCATGGATGCTCTGATGATGTCTGCGCCGTGGATTCTGTCTCTGTGTCTTTTTGCCTTGGCTTCATAAAACCACTGGCCACTCATATTCTTCAGTTGCTGGTCATCCTTAACTTTTTCAGGCAAATGTCTACAAAAGGAAAAACACTTCACTTTGTTATGAATCCACAGTGACACTGCACAAAGAAGTTGTAAGCATATGGCCAAAATGAAGCTCTCAATGTTTTATGAGATCCCACAAACCTCCCAGATGACTAACCAGTGTATGCTGTAACTAAAAGGTCACAGGATCCAATGCCAACATTTTTCAAAGATTCAAAGATTTAAGCCAGGATCCCTGGATGATGCCTGAGATTTCTCAAGAGCAAATTCACTTTTCGGCTACAGGCTTTTGTGTTCACTGTTGAAATGCAAATACCCCAGAGAAAGAGGGCATATTAAGCTTCCCTAAGCCTTGGTTTCCTTATTTTTAAAAAGGGGATAAGGAATTTCCCTGATGGTTTAGTGGTTAAGACGTCACCTTCCAACGCAGGGGGTGCGGGTTTGATCCCTAATTGGGGAGATAAGACCTCACATCCTCAGTGGCCAAAAAAGCAAAACTTAAAATAGCTGCAATACTGTAACAAATTCAAGACTTTAAAAATGTCCACCTTAAAAAATCTTTAAAAAGGAAGGGGGTTAATAATAGTAACTCACCTCCTGAGATTTCTATGAGGATTAAGTTAGCTAATGCATATACACTACAGTCTGCGTACGCCTGGCACCTAATAAACACTGAGTGGATAACTGGTGGGGAAGTTATCAGCTCATCAGTTCTTGCCATTTCAGTGAAATGAACTTATCAGAGACTTTTCTGGAAGCCTATATGTCCCTGGGTCTTAATTCTAGGAAAATGAATTCAACAAGGCAGGCTGGGATCAGGGAAGATCAAACTTAGGTGGGGTAGGGAGTGCAGGCAGGGGTAAATTCCATTTGTGCAGATACTGCTTCTAAGGGCTCCACAGTCACTGATGCTCACGGAAAAGCTAAAATCTAAAGAAGAAACCACGTACCACCCTCCTAAAGTTTCCCCCATTTTACAGCAGAGGGAAAAACATTGTTCTGCAACGACAAGTCTCATAACCTCTGCATCTCTATCCATGTCGATAAAATGAGAGTCAAAAAAATCTATCTTTTCTTGTTCACAGAGCTGTACTTAAAGTAAAATAAAAGCCTTAAGGAGACTTTCAACTCTTGGAAGATACTGTGCTACAAAAACCCAACAGGGTTTGATGACTGTCATTCAAGCAAATACGCACACTACCTAACGTAGCAAATCTGAATGTTTTAGCCAGAGAGTGTGCCGGGTGGCCACCCTAACGCAGTGGCAGGGCTGTGTGTGATGGCTGTACAAAGGCCCACCCAGGAAAGAGGAAGGCAGGAGGGGCAGTCCCCAGGGTTCTGGCAAGTACGTTTTCTCTCTCCAAAGTGTGCCCGGAGAGACACTTTCCAGCCAGAGTCTGACTCTCGGCTGGAAACGGCTCTGCTCTCCACTTAAAGAAGTGGCCCTGGGCCAAACATGTCCGATCACAACCCTCGGATACACGCTGTAGTGACAGCCCACCACCAGATCCTAACAGGGACAGTGTCTTCACTTCATGGTTCCCATGAAATGTGGTGAATGATTTCCCATTACCCAGATTTTCTTTTTTCAAATATCTTTTTTTTTTTGAAATGTTGAGAATATATGCAATTTTTAATTGAACTAGAACCCTTAGCAGTCTATCCAATTAATCTTTTAAAAACAACATAGTAAAAAACATATATATAATATAGTATGTCACACCGGGGAAGGCAATGGCACCCCACCCCAGTACTCTTGCCTGGAAAATCCAATGGACGGAGGAGCCTGGTGGGCTGCAGTCCATGGGGTCGCTGACAGTCGGACAGACTGAGCGACTTCACTTTCACTTTTCTCTTTCATGCATTGGAGAAGGAAATGGCAACCCACTCCAGTATTCTTGCCTGGAGAGTCCCAGGGACGAGGGAGTCTGGTGGGCTGCCGTCTATGGGGTCTGTCTCTTATACACATCTAGATGTGTATAAGAGACAGCAAGTAGAGTCTCCAGAGAGCATGGGCGCACCTTTAAATGTGCGGAGACGACTAAAGCAAAATTGCGACTGCTCTAGGTCAATCTGACCTGAACTGGGGCCAGGACTTATTGTGTATGGCCAGGGGATGCTCAGGGCAGGGAAGTTCTTGTTGGGACAGACACACCATCATTACCAACTCTTTACCGAACAGCTACAATGGGCTCGACTCAAGGCTGCGTCTGGGATACAGAAGGGAACAAATGCTTCTATTCTGGAATGTTCCTTTCCACTGCCTCCTCCTCTCACTGTCTCTACACAGCCAAATTCTACAGGTTCTCAAAAGCTAGCTCAGATGCCAGAACTCCCTAAAAACCTCTGTGATCCCTCTTCAGGAAATAATCTCTTTGGCCCCTGAATACCTACTGTTCTCTACCTGCACCTCTTGGATAATTAGCATCAACTGAGTGATGACCGAGTTTGAGGCAAAGTGCTGAGTCTCTTGCATGCACTATCCTCTGAGGAGGGAAAAATTTTCCAAGTTTACAGATTTCAAAATTGAAGACCAAAGGGATCAAGAGACTTGCCTAAGGCCACATAGCCAGTAAGTGCCAGTAGTACTTCCATCAATGTTAAGAATTAAGATAAAGCAACACATGCTTAGTCACTTCAGTTGTGTTTGACTCTTCACCACCCCATGGACTGTAGCCCGCCTGGCTCCTGCGTCCATGAGATTCTCCAGGCAAGAATATTGGAGTGGGTTACCATTCCCTTTTCCAGGTGATTCCTGACCCAGGGATTGAACCCAGTTCTCCTGCATTGCAGGCAGATTCTTTACTGTCTGAGCCACCAAGGACTCCCAGTTTCCAAATACATTCATAGGTCTCTCTACTCATAAGTNATATATTATATAATTATGATAGAGCATATAGTAAATACTATGTTAAAAAGATAATATAACATGGCACAGACCTCTAAGACAGACTGCTGCTGCTGCTAAGTCGCTTCAGTTGTGTCCGACTATCTGCAACCCCATAGACGGCAGCCCACCAGGCTCCCCCGTCCCGGGATTCTCCAGGCAAGAACACTGGAGTGGGTTGCCATTTCCTTCTCCAGTTCCAAATATCTTTATTGGAATATAGTTGATTTAAAATGTTGTGGTAGCTTCTGCTGTACAGCAAAGTGATTCAGTTATACATATATGTATATCCACTTTTTTTAGATTCTTTTCCCACACAAGTTATCACAGAGTATTGAATAGAGTTCCCTGTGCTATACAATAGGTCCTTACTAGTTATCTATTTTTATATATAGTAAAGTGTACATTTTTAACAGCCAGGACATGGAAGCAACCTAAATGTCCATCAACAAGAATGGAAAAAGAAGATGTGTTCTTTCAGCCATTAAAAAAAAAAAAAGAGTGAAATGATTCTATGGTAAAAGAATCTGCCTGCAGGACAGGGGATGTGGGTTTGATCCCTGGGTCCGGAAAATTTCCTGGAGAAGGAAATGTCAACCCAGTCCAGCATTCCTGCCTGGGAAATCCCATGGACAGAGGAGCCTGGATGGACTTAGAGACTCTCATATTGAGTGAAGTAAGTGAGACAGAGAAAAACAAATATCATATGATATTGCTGACATGTGGAATCATTGCCTTGATTTTCAGCAGAGCAAATAATCCACCCTGGTTGCTGATGGAGCTTTTGCCTTCTCTTCCCAAAAGGACCTCATTCAAGTTCAATGCCAGAAAAGAGAAGTCCTTCCAGCTCTCCATGACTAGACAGTGAGCCCCTAGGGGCAGGGCCTGTACTCAATATATCTTTGCTTCACGTCTTTCCAGACATGGAACAGTGGGTGTTCACTCAGCACTTCTGGAAGGAAGGAATATCCTATGCAGCCCCCGACCACCTGGCTTCAGGCTATCTTTTCAGATTTGTTTTCCAGCATTTGCTCCCATGCTCCCCACTTGACTTTTCACTGATCTCCAAACTGGTCTTGCATGACCTCTGTAGACATTAAGGGCAGGAGGTTGTGGCAGAAAGACTATGGGCTTTGGCATCTCCTCAGATTGGGTCCAAATTCCAGTTCTGACCCTGCTTAAATGCTATCTTTAGCAGCTTCCTGTACCCCTCTAGGCTTCAGTCTCCTTGTTTATAAAGCCGGGGGAAATAAGAGGTACTCTGAAGGACTTCTAGGATGATGAAAGGCAGTATTTACCTGGACGTACCTAACAGTGCCTGGATCCTGGTAAGACACCAGTAAATGTAAATTCTCTTGGGATGTCTTTCTCTCACTTCTCTGTCCAGCACGTGACCCCTCATCCCTCAGATCTATGCACCGCCTCACCGGGGAAGGCTTCCCTGACTCCCGAGGGCACCGGGCGGCCGGCCCTTCGCCGTGCTCCCTCAGCTCCTCCATGGCAGCGCTCAGCACGCCGTGTTCCAATGATCTATTTGCACATCTGTCTCACACTGACCTGCGAACTCTGCTCACCCCTTGAAAGCGAGGACTACCTCCTAATCACCTTTCTAACAAGAGCCCCAGCACAGAGCCCGGCATGGAACTGATGCCTAGAAACTGTTAAGTGGCTAACTTGTTAATACGTAAATGCACAGCAGCCAGCCTGGCGTGAGTCGGATAAGAGATGAGGGCCTGTTGTTCCTGGGCTTGAGTGAACCAAGCTCCATCACAATGGCAGTGCCTTCCCCGGTTCAGGCAGGACTCTTCATCTCTTGGAGGATTAGGAAAATGCAGAAGGAAATCTGACATTGGCCATGAGCTTGTTGAAGGAGACCACAAACCCTCAGAGCGTAACAACTCCCAGTTTCCCTTCATGAGATGATTTATTTACTTGTTTTTGTTGTGCAACCGAAAGGCACTTTGTAAGTGTCGTTAGGCAACGATTGATCTGCTCCTGCCTAACTGACTGTCTCCAAGCGTCTGGCCCCCTGAGCCTGCAGTGCTGTGGGAGTCAGGCTCCCAGGAAGGCCATTACAGTAAAGAACTCAGGCTGGGTTTCTGGTTCATCTCTTTTAAAGTGGCAAAAAAATAGGAAATACTTTCAAATGCACTAAGTGCTATTTATATATTTCCTATCATGATAATCACTGCCAGAGTTAATCAATCTCTTTCTCTATCTTAGCCATTTGGAATATTTTATAGATGAAACCACAGGCAAGACACTGAAGCCCAAGTTCTGTAGAGATGTAGATTACAAAAGAAATCCCATCATCAGGGACTTCCCTGGTGGTCCAGTGTTAGGACTCGGTGTTTCCACTGCAGGAGGCGCAGGTGTGATCTCTGGTTTGGGAGCTAAGATCCCGCAGGCTGCACAGCATGACCAAAAAAAGGAATAAAAAGAATCTACCACCTAGGTGGTGCTGGTAAAATCTTCTCAGCACCTGGAGACTATTATGGGTACTGAAATAAGTCAAACAGAAAGACAAATCATGTATGATGTCACTTACTTGGGGAATGTACTCATTCCACACACTAGCAAGGTAACGCTCAAAATTTTTCAAGCTAGGCTTCACAGTGCATGAACTGAGAACTTCCAGATGTACAAGCTGGGTTTAGAAGAGGCAGAGGAACCAGAGATCAAATTGCCAACATCCACTGGATCATAGAGAAAGCAAAGGAGTTCCAGAAAAAACATCTGCTTCTCCTTCATTGACTACGCTAAAGCCTTTGACGGTGTGGATCACAACAAACTAGAAAATTCTTAAAGAGATGGGAATTCCAGATCACCTTATCTGTCTCCTGAGAAACCTATATGCAGGTCAAGAAGAAATAGTTAGAACCAGACAGGGAACAACAGACTGGTTCAAAATTGGGAAAGGAGTATGTCAAGGCTATATATTGTCACCCTTCTTATTTAACTTCCACGCAAAGTACATCATGCAAAATGCTGGGCTGGATGAATCACAAGCTGGATTCAAGACTGCTGGGAGAAATCTCAACCACCTCAGATATGCAGATGATACCATTCTAATGGTAGAAGTGAAGAGGAACTAATGAGGGTGAAAGAAGAGAGTGAAAAAGCTGGCTTAAAACTCAACATTCAAAGAACTAAGATCATGGCATCTGGTTCTATCACTTTGTGGCAAATAGAAGGGGAAAAAGTGGAAGCAGTGGCAGATTTTATTTTCTTGGGCTCCAAAATCACCGCAGATGGTGACTGCAGCTATGAAATTAAAAGATGCTTGCTCCTTGGAAGAAAAGCTATGACAAACCTAGGCAGCGTGTTAAAAAGCAGAGACAACACTTTGCTGACAAAGGTCCATATAGTCAAAGCTATGGTTTTTCCAGTAGTTGTGTACAGATGTGAGAGATGGACCATAAAGAAGGCTGAAAGCCAAACAATTGATGCTTTCAAACTGTGTTGCTGGAGAAGACTTTCGAGAGTCCCTTGGACAGCAAGGAGATCAAACCAGTCAATTCTAAAGGAAATCAATCCTGAATATTTATTCGAAGGACTGATGCTGAAGCTGAAGCTCCAATACTCTGGCAACCTGATGGGAAGAGCCAACTACTGGAAAAGACCCTGATGCTGGGAAAGACTGAGGGCAAGAGGAGAAAGGTGTGACAGAAGATGAAATGTTTGAATGGCATCCCTGACTCAATGGACGTGAGCTTGAGCAAACTCAGGGAGACAGTGAAGGACAGGGAAGCCTGGCGTGCTGTAGTCCATGGGGTCACAGAGAGTCAGACACAACTGAGCAACTGAACAATAACAACAAAAAATGATACAAATGATGTATATGCAAAACAAGAACAGACTCAGGGATATAGAAAACAAAGGGGAAAAGGAATGGGGGAAGGGCAAAATAGGGGTACCAGATTAAGAAATACAAACTACTGTGTATAAAATAGATAAGCAACATGGATATATTGTACAGCACAGGGAATTATAGCCATTATCTTGCAATAACTTTTAAAGACATATAATCTATAAAAATACTGAATCCCAATGCAGTACTAATAGGAAACATATAATATTGTAAATTAACTATACTTTAAGCTTTAAAAATTAAAAAAAAAAAAACTTCTCTACCAGCCTACATTGATCTCTCATTTTTCTTAAACTTGAATTGTACCAACAAATTACCATTTGATTCTCTGGTTGTACCATTTAGCTGAAGTAGGGGAAAGGGTAAGTTTCTTGGCCCTCACACTTTTTACACCTTACCATCCTCTCCAGTTGCACGTTATACTTAGTAGAGAGCTGAGGACAGAGAAGATGCTCAATAAATACCCACAGGCTGCTGGGCAAAGTGAAAGCAGAAGAATACTCAGCCTAGAGATGACACTGTCCTGGTCATGCCCCCATTCCATCAGCTAATATACGCTAAGCATGTGTTTTATACTGGGCTTCATGCATGGCACTTAACATGCATTATCTCATTTAATCCTGACAGGTTTACTATGATGCCCAAAGAATTTGGTCAATTGTGGAAGACGGCCAGCTTGCCTCCTCTGCACGTTAAAGGCCTTATCTGTTCATTTGCTTATCCACTAGCTCATTGATTCTCTGTTGCATAGAAGGCATATGCTTGGAACTGTACATGAAATCGTCTACAGCCAGTCTAACTGCCAATGCCAACTCCCGTGGTGCAGAAAGAATGTGAGCACTTCCACAGAAAAGCCTGAACAGTGGCACCCTTCACCCCGGGTTCAAACAGCTTTCTTCCTTGTACTTACACAGCACACCCCAGATTCCAGCTATTCATCATGAGGAAGCAAAGGTCTAGCATCATAGGCAGAACCTGGATGATGTTATCTGATCAACTGTGGATAATGAGAATCAGCAGACTGGCCAGAGAGGCTGACTGCTTGATTCCCTAGAAAGTTTTTTTTTTAGCTGCTCAGCATATTTTGGGCAAAAGGGTTAGACTAGGTGATTTGAAAGTACTCTTACATTATTGTTTTGAATACGAGAGCTGGAATGAACCTTGGATAGTTACAAATGGCCTCACTTCAGAGATGAATTGAAACCCAGAGGGGTTAACAGGTTTGCCCAAGGTCACACAGAGCCAGGACCAGAAGCCAGCCTGCCTCCTCATCCACATTCTTTCTACTGCTTTCCCACCCTGCCGGGGACAGCCAAACGTGGTTATGATTTCTAAGATGGCTATCACACTTCACTCTTTCTGTGAAGGAGTTCCACCTTTGATAGAGAATCTGAAAACAAACACACGTGAAAATGAAATAAACTGCAAAAGCTCATTACCACGGAAAATAAGGCCAAACATGCATCACCCACGTTGTGGACACACTGCAGGTCCCCAGAGTCTGCTGTGAAGCAGCACGTTGTGTGGGAAACACAGGTTTGTAGTTGGATGAGCAAGGTTTCACTTTTACAGGGCGCTTAACCTCACCCCCTCCCACCCCCATTTCCTCCTTGTTGAGTGGGTTCGGCTACACCGTTGTGTGGATCAAGGGGGAAAATGTGACACTGTGTACAATGTCAACCCTGGACAAATGTTGGTTCCTTTCCCCTTCGCTTTCACAGAAAACACCATCAGAGGTGCTGGAAGGCAGTTCTTCAATGACAACTGCCTTCATTTCAAAGAAACTAGGGCTTAAGGCAGCAGCTGAGGATCACAAGATTCGGTCGCGGCTGAGATGGTATCTACTGCAAGAGCGCCCATCACCCTAGATGTGGTTGTGTGTTTATGGGCTGGGGGCACAGTGCTGGCGGTGTACAGATACCAGGGGCAATGATTTCCTGCTGGCAGTGTGACGCAAAGCACAGGAAATACCACCTCTAGAGGGTGTCATTTTCAAACCATAAAAGACCAAAATTATATCTATGTATGTGTGGTGGTGTTTTGTAAAAAAAAAAAAAAAAAAAAAAAGGACAGAGAGGGAGGAGGCAGCCAAGAGAGAAAAGGAATCCATGCTGATGTCTGCTGCCCTGCTGCTTTGTGGAATGTCTCCAGCTGGCAGTGGGGAAAGCAGGCTGGGTAGAGCGGCATGGTAGGTGACTGCACCTACCACTTGTGGCTACAGGTAGGGGGGAGCTGCAGTGACCCAGAATTGCTGTCTTCTCACTGAACTCCAGAGACACCACAGTGGATATTCCCTTGGGTTCAAATCCACCGTCTATTGTTAACAGGTCGAGTGATTTGGGAACTGGACACTTCTGTACGACACTCTCTTTCTGATCCATGAAATCTGGAGGTTGTTGTTGAGTCGCCAAGTCGTGTCCGACTCTTTGCAATCCCCTGGACTGTAGCCCGGCAGGTTCCTCCGTCCATGGGATTCTCCAGGCAAGAATATTGGAGTGGGTTGCCATGCCCTTTTCCAGGGGATCTTCCTGATCCAGGGATCGAACCCACGTCTCTGAAGTCTCCTGCGTTGGCCGGCAGGTTCTTTTACCACCGGCACCACCTGGGAAGCCCTGAAATTTGGATGGGCGGTAACCTCCAGGATAAATCATCTCCAAAGGGTCTTGAAAGAGCTTGGATGTGAACAAGCCAAAGCATTCCTGGATAAATGAGGAATGGCAGACAGATTTCAGTTTAAATGCAACTCTCCTCCACAGCCGCACTGAAGACTCCGAGGCAGTGTCTGCTCCTAGCGGGCAGCAGTGCCCATTAGTAATGTCCTCTCCACCGAGGTCCATACAGAACCAGCATTTGAAATAGCACGCTGAAGCACTCTGAATTTCAGCGGCAGATTTGCCTTCTAATGGTGTTTTGCTTAGGCTAAGAATAGAATTATTTAAATTATGTCTCTAAAGTCACTTACCAACTTGGAGGAGAACTGGGGCATTGCAAAATCATGTCAGGGAAACAAGGTCGAGGTTTTAAATTTGCAATTGATAATCCGATAAATGGTAAATACCTTGAGGGCTGGGACTGGCAGGCTGGTAATGTTTTAATTACCCTAAAATCCCTTTCCTTAGTCCAGAGACGTTTCCTATACTTACGGAGTGCTCAATTAGACTCCACTATTTTATTAATAAATAGTTGAGAGCTTTAGGAGTAATTTCCTTCTAAGGAATCAGACCACTAAACAGAGAATTCTGCACTTTTTTTTTTTTTTTTCCCTTAAAGGCAAAGGTGGAGTGGTGAATAAGGAAATTAAAATGTATCAGTCATCTACTATGTGCTAAGAAGATAAATAATTATTTTATTTGGCTATAATTCTTTTGAGTTTGATACTATGGTTATTCCCAGTCTCTGAGTTGAGGGCTCAGAGAGGTCAAGTAACTTGCCAAATGAACCACAGTTGATTTAGTGGAGAGGAGAGGATTCAAAAGTCACATCAGTTTTGACTAAAGGGCCCTTACTGTTCTTCTCAAACCAGGAGACCAAGAGCTTTTCTTATCATGGTGTTGGCACTGACTATCTGTGTGACCCTGGGTAAGTCACTTCTCCTCTCTGGGATTTTCCTGTTTTATCTGTAAAGTGACTGATAGTTCAGTCGCTCAGTCGTGTCTGACTCTTTGCGACCCCATGAATCGCAGCACGCCAGGCCTCCCTGTCCATCACCAACTCCCGGAGTTCACTCAGACTCACGTCCATCGAGTCCGTGATGCCATCCAGCCATCTCATCCTCTGTCGTCCCCTTCTCCTCCTGCCCCCAATCCCTCCCAGCATCAGAGTCTTTTCCAGTGAGTCAACTCTTCACATGAGGTGGCCAAAGTACTGGAGTTTCAGCTTTAGCATCAGTCCTTCCAAAGAAATCCCAGGGCTGANTCAGGTGGTCTGGTATTCCCATCTCTTTCAGAATTTTCCACAGTTTATTGTGATCCACAGAGTCAAAGGCTTTGGCATAGTCAATAAAGCAGAAGCAGATGTTTCTCTGGAACTCTTCTTTTTTCCATGATCCAGTGGATGTTGGCAATTTGATCTCTGGTTCCTCTGCCTTTTCTAAAACCAGCTTGAACATCAGGAAGTTCATGGTTCATGTATTGCTGAAGCCTGGCTTGGAGAATTTTGAGCATTACTTTACTAGCATGTGAGATGAGTGCAATTGTGTGGTAGTTTGAGAATTCTTTGGCTAATATGGACCCCAAAAATCTTCCCAGAGCTGTCAGGCTATAACTCTGATGGAAGCACCAAAGACAAACAGCTAGGGGATGGTAACAGGATGGGAAAGCAAAAGCCGAAGGAACAGCGTTTTGTTCCATCAGTCCAGGAGCAGACAGCCTCAGAATCATCCAAGTCCCTTCAGGGCTAAAGCAAAGGGTTCGAGAGCACCATTCCTCTTGCATGGAGCAGGCTGTGAGCTGGGCCTCTGTCAGTGTCCACAGGGTGTGGGCCTGCTGCCCATCTGGCCCCTGGCACTCAGTCCTGGACCCGCCCATGGCCAAGTCCGCCCAAGCTGCTTGGTGCTTAACTAGGAAGGCCCCCAGAATGGTGGCTCAGACGGTAAAGAATCCACCTGCAATGCAGGAGACCTAGGTTCGATCCACAGGTTGGGAAGATCCCCTCGAGGAGGGAATGGCAACCCACTCTAGTATTCTTGCCTGGGAAATCCCAAGGACAGAGGAGCCTGGCGGGCTACAGTCCAGGGGGTCCCAAAGAGTTGGACACAACTGAGCAGCTGACACACCAGAATGGTAGCAGCAAACAGGGTTTGACTCACACTAGATTTTTACCACCCCAAGCCTTCTTCCATCAGTTTACAAAAGCAAGAAACAAGGGCAGCACCAGCGGCAGCTTCGGAGGTGTTTCCTCAGAAACAGTGCGTGGAAGGAGCCTCTGCAAGGTCACCTCTGCAAGAGGACTCACAGCCTTCCTGCTGGGGCTGTAGACTCACTGGTGCCAGTGGCTACACACTCCCACCCCTCACCAGGCTCACTTTCAGGCAGAACTTGGAATTTTTAAGGATATTTTCAGCTCTTACCAGAGATGCCTGAGAAATACCTCCACTCATACAGAATCGGAGAACTACAAGGAAGACCCAATAGCCTGGAATCCCAGAGGCCAAGTAAATATAGAAGGGAGGGGGACTTCCCTGGCGGTCCAGGGGCTAACATCCCACACTCCCAATGCAGGGGGTCTAGGTCGGATCCCTGGTCAGGGAACTAGATCCCACATGCTGCAACTAGGGGTTTGTAGCCACAACTAAAGATCCAACATGCTGTGACTTAGATCCAGCACAGCCAAATAATAAATATTTTCTAAAAAGAATAAAATATTAAGTATGTTTAAAATAGAAGGGAGGGTAACCTCCCTCTAGCCTTCATAATCCGGCTAGATGGAGGAAGCAGAATTACAGGTCACACGTGCATGCTCGGTCACTTCAGTCATGTCCGACTCTGTGCAACCCTGTGGACTGTAGCCCGCCAGGATCCTGTCTCCACGGGGTTCTCCAGGCAAGAATACCGGAGTGGGTTGCCATGCCCTCCTCCAGAGGGTCTTCCCAACCCAGGGATCGAACCCACATCTCTTGCATCTCCTGCATTGGCAGGCAGGTTCTTTACCACTAGCGCCACAGTGGGAAGAATCAAAGATGGCAGATTGCTAATATTGAAAGTTCCCATGTCTCAAGGCAGGAAGAGGGATGGGGCCCTGGGGCAATCTCAGCTCCACTGCTTTCCCTCCCAGTCTCTCCATCCAGCCTTCTGAGAGACTAAAGGAATTCCCATTCCCCCCATGCTTGAAAAACCTACTAATTTTTCCTCTGTGCTGCTCCCCCACCCCCTCATTTCTAAAATGGGTCTAACAGTCTAGCCTTGCCAAATCTCAGGGCTGCTGGGAGGATCATAAGAGGATGACACTCATGTACTGTGATTGGTAAAGGATGAATGCTACCAAGAGACCCCGATGGCTGACTGTTGTAATTCCCAGCTCTCCAGGGGACACAGTTTGAGGTGCCCCACTTGCTGAGAGTGGGGAGCAGCAACTTGGAGGAAGGAACATGACAAGTAAGGAACCCCATTCTCATGATCTCCACCACCTGCAGCCGTCTCCTTTCTCAGTCACAGCTCAGTGTCCATGGCAGCCATCCCCTTCATCATGGCTGGCTCCCAGGACGTCCTGTCTGCTGCAGTTTTCTCAGGAAGGGACGGTCAACTCAGTGAATCAGTACCTGCAGGCCAGGATTTAATTCTCACTTCTGACATCTATGGATTGCATGAGCCTGGGTGAGTCACTTGACCTGTCTCAAGGTCAATTTCCTCACACATCAGGTTGGTGTAATTACAAACCACCCTGCATCCCAACTGCATGAGTGTTGTGAGCTCAGAGGAAATAATGGGCATATAAGCCCCTTGCGATCTGTTAAGCACTGTTTACCATGAATTATGATGAGCAGACATAATCAGACACTCTGGAGTACTTACAGGGAATTTCAGCATGTTCTTTTACAAAGCATGCATGTTCAGATGAAGGTCTACTATGAAAAAATAAATTAAATATGGATACAAATAAATCCATTGTTTATGATCATGGTGTCCCAAGAAGTAAGAAGATGGCTGATGCTCCTCTTGGATAACTCCTGGGATGGGGGGTTATGTCATGAATACGACTAACTTACATTCAGGAAGCCTTTCACTGCCTTCGAAACCCAAACGATGAAGGCAATAGATGGCAGAGCTTGGACTCAAGCACTCTGACTTCATGCTCCTCCTACCCCACAGCAGGTGAAAGTGGTAGGACTGTTGATGTGGAACATTTGGTTTGAGTTCCTCCCAACAAGAACAGCGTCACACTTTCTCAAGGGACACAAATGAAAAACTGGCTCAGTCAGAACCAATTTCAATTTGCTGTTGAAATCATTTCAAGCATGTATGAAAATATGCAAAAATGTGAGCTACTTCTCTATTCTCAACACTTTAGAAACTTAACACTTTTTTCTAATTTAGGACATGATCCACTTTTAAAGAGGTAGATTCAGTAAAAAAAAAAAGTGAATATGTGTGTGTTTGTGTGTGTGTGTGTACACATTATACATATATATGGGGAGCGTAGATGTATGGATATGTTTGTATAGAGTATTTCATTTTTAATCCAGTGTTTTATAAGTTAAAGGCATTTTATGGGGGGTTATGTCATGAATACGACTAACTTACATTCAGGAAGCCTTTCACTGCCTTCGAAACCCAAATGATGAAGGCAATAGATGGCAGGGCTTGGATTCAAGCACTCTGACTTCATGCTCCTCCTACCCCACAGCAGGTGAAACTGGTAGGACTGTTGATGTGGAACATTTGGTTTGAGTTCCTCCCAACAAGAACAGCATCACACTTTCTCAAGGGACACAAATGAAAAACTGGCTCAGTCAGAACCAATTTCAATTTGCTGTTGAAATCATTTCAAGCATGTATGAAAATATGCAAAAATGTGAGCTACTTCTCTGTTCTCAACACTTTAGAAACTTAACATTTTTTTCTAATTTAGTACATGATCCACTTTTAAAGAGGTAGATTCAGTCAAAAAAAAAGTGAATATGTGTGTGTTTGTGTGTGTGTGTGTGTACACATTATACATATATATGGGGAGCATAGATGTATGGATATGTTTGTATANAGGCAAGAATACCGGAGTGGGTTGCCATGCCCTCCTCCAGAGGGTCTTCCCAACCCAGGGATCGAACCCACATCTCTTGCATCTCCTGCATTGGCAGGCAGGTTCTTTACCACTAGCGCCACAGTGGGAGGAATCAAAGATGGCAGATTGCTAATACTGAAAGTTCCCATGTCTCGAGGCAGGAAGAGGGATGGGGCCCTGGGGCAATCTCAGCTCCACTGCTTTCCCTCCCAGTCTCTCCATCCAGCCTTCTGAGAGACTAAAGGAATTCCCATTCCCCCCATGCTTGAAAAACCTACTAATTTTTCCTCTGTGCTGCTCCCCCACCCCCTCATTTCTAAAATGGGTCTAACAGTCTTGCCTTGCCAAATCTCAGGGCTGCTGGGAGGATCATAAGAGGACGACACTCATGTACTGTGATTGGTAAAGGATGAATGCTACCAAGAGACCCCGATGGCTGACTGGTGTAATTCCCAGCTCTCCAGGGGACACAGTTTGAGGTGCCCCACTTCCTGAGAGTGGGGAGCAGCAACTTGGAGGAAGGAACATGACAAGTAAGGAACCCCATTCTCATGATCTCCACCACCTGCAGCCGTCTCCTTTCTCAGTCACAGCTCAGTGTCCATGGCAGCCATCCCCTTCGTCATGGCTGGCTCCCAGGACGTCCTGTCTGCTGCAGTTTTCTCAGGAAGGGACGGTCGACTCAGTGAATCAGTACCTGCGGGCCAGGATTTAATTCTCACTTCTGACATCTATGGATTGCATGAGCCTGGGTGAGTCACTTGACCTGTCCTAAGGTCAATTTCCTCACACATCAGGTTGGTGTAATTACAAACCACCCTGCATCCCAACTGCATGAGTGTTGTGAGCTCAGAGGAAATAATGGGCATATAAGCCCCTTGCGATCTGTTAAGCACTGTTTACCATGAATTATGATGAGCAGACATAATCAGACACTCTGGAGTACTTACAGGGAATTTCAGCATGTTCTTTTACAAAGCATGCATGTTCAGATGAAGGTCTACTATGAAAAAATAAATTAAATATGGATACAAATAAATCCATTGTTTATGATCATAGTGTCCCAAGAAGTAAGAAGATGGCTGATGCTCCTCTTGGATAACTCCTGGGATGGGGGGTTATGTCATGAATACGACTAACTTACATTCAGGAAGCCTTTCACTGCCTTCGAAACCCAAATGATGAAGGCAATAGATGGCAGGGCTTGGATTCAAGCACTCTGACTTCATGCTCCTCCTACCCCACAGCAGGTGAAACTGGTAGGACTGTTGATGTGGAACATTTGGTTTGAGTTCCTCCCAACAAGAACAGCATCACACTTTCTCAAGGGACACAAATGAAAAACTGGCTCAGTCAGAACCAATTTCAATTTGCTGTTGAAATCATTTCAAGCATGTATGAAAATATGCAAAAATGTGAGCTACTTCTCTGTTCTCAACACTTTAGAAACTTAACATTTTTTTCTAATTTAGTACATGATCCACTTTTAAAGAGGTAGATTCAGTCAAAAAAAAAGTGAATATGTGTGTGTTTGTGTGTGTGTGTGTGTACACATTATACATATATATGGGGAGCATAGATGTATGGATATGTTTGTATAGAGTATTTCATTTTTAATCCAGTGTTTTATAAGTTAAAGGCATTTAATTAGGTTTTTAATCAAGACTACTTCTGGCATGAGTCCTATGGGATGAGAGACACCAAGGAGGAGAAAGTTCTGTCCAGGAAATACACCTGAAATTGGAACCCATAAGTCAGGCTCCAAGGCAGAACGACCACTTACAGCTGAGAGGAATGAAGTGTCTCATCCTCTTATGGACTGCCCTCCTTCCCCCGCGGAGGGCCAGCCTCCTACCTGACTCTCTCCTCTTCAGCCCTCTTCAGGGCGGCGTCTCGCTGCAGAACCTTCATGATGGCCTCCTGCTCCTCCTCCGTCAGGAAGCTTAAGTCGATCATTTTGAAAAGTGTTCACAAAAATGACAGTAAAAAACACAGCCTCAAATTCCCCAAGCTGAATAAGTCACTGTAGCCAGGATGATCAAAGGATGAAAAAGTGCAATGGAATGGTATCTTGTTCAGTTCTGCAGCAAAAGTCTTCTCCCAGCTAGGCAAAAGTTTTAGGTGGCTGATAGCAAAATCCTAAGTGCCCTTTCCTTCAAGGCAGTAGTGGTCTGGAGGGTGATGTCAAGAGGAAGCACTCAGAATGCTGGATTCTCGGCCAGGTCACTTGTTCCTGCTGCGGCATTCCCACTCATGCCCCCTTGCTGGACCAGTCTGAGACAGTTTATTCTCCTTCCGTCCAAAGTCAACTCGATGAGCAGCCACAGGATCTGAGTGTCACCTGCCTGGGGAATCGTGAGACAGTAAATACCAGACAGTGACAGGCAGCGGTTCTCATTATTAACAATAAGCATTGCTCATTATTAGAAGATTTCAAACATGTCTGGGGTGGGGGAAAGTGACCATGTGAGATGGTCTCTGAGATCAGGGAAACCAGTTCTGCCAGCTTCTTGAGCAAATAGAAAATGGGTCATGAAACATGCTTCAACTCAATTCCGGACCGCTGAGATGGAGCGTGCACAAAAATGCCTGTCAATGTTTAATGATCCACAGAGGGAAGGATGGTTGCAGAAAGATGGCGGTTCTCTCCACAAACGCACGGGACACCAGGCTGAAAGGTCACACTAAAGATCAGGAAGACCAGAGAGACCTTATTCCAGTTGTCAAGTGATTACTGGTAGGAAACTAGAAATAAAAATTCACAAATGCCCACTTCTTCATGCACAGGGATGTTCCACTAGCGTGCATCTGTGCTCTGTAATGATGGAAGAATTATTATCAGGTAGAGGTAGTTTGCACCATAGTGAAAATAGTTATTCTCCACTTAGTCCCACCTCTAACTTTTGCTGGACCTGGAGCAACTCACCAAGCTGTCTCCCTTCATTTCCCAGGAGAAAGAACAGTGACTGTGTGTATATAATCTGAGGGGAAAAAAGAGGCAGGATTTCAAAACACCTCACCGTTCAAAGTGAGCATTTTTGCATAGAAACATAGGCAAGAATCCTATTTTCTTTGAGGCATTTTAAGCCCATGAGCAAAGACGTCCCTGGTGGTCCAATGGTTGAGACTTCACTGTCCATTGTGGGGGGCTGTGGGTTTGATCCCTGATCAGAGAGCTAGATCCCACATGCCTCATGGCCAGAAAACTAAAACATTAAGACAGAAGCAGTATTACAACAGAATTCAATAAAGACTCAGNTGGGAGCTGGTGATGGACAGGGAGGCTTGGCGTGCTGAGATTCAAGGGGTCGCAAAGAGTCGGACACGACTGAGCAACTGAACGGAACTGAACTGAAAGTATTGTTGACTGCTTCATATTCAAATTCATCTCTCTCAGGGAGCACATAAGTAATATACTTGTACCATCTCTAATCCTTAGTATAGCCTCCAAACATAGTAGATATCAGTGAGTTACCATTTTACAGATGAGAAAACTGAAGGTTGACGAGCTTAGGCGACCTGCCCCAGGTCTTCTAGGAGAAGAGAGGATTGGAGCCCTAGTCTTCCTGATTCCCTAGAAAATATTCTTTCCTTTCTAGCATATCTCTTACCCAAGAACCATAACTGGCATCCTCATACACCAGGAAACTAAAGAGATCCTGCATGTATCCAATTGTCAGCTAAGATCTTCTAGATAAAATCTTCTAGATACTGCCTCTGTCAGCAGTGTTCTGGGCACCTCAAATACAACAGGAGATGAGACACAGAGTCTGCACTTGAAGAACTCCTTGCCCACCCCTCCCACTGGACTTTGCCAGTGTCCCTCAAAGCCCAGCAAAAAGCCAGCTGCCTCTCCTTATCCTTCCCTGGCCCTTGGGAGGGCAGGTTGAGTCTGGTGTTGCATTTGCCCCCATGAACTTGCTCTGCCCATTATGAAACCACAGTGTTGACAGGTGCAGGACCATTGGGTGAGTGGATTAGACTGTATCATTTTGAATCTAAACTGCATCCTCTGTGGTCAGAGGCTTCTACAGGCTCAGAGAGGCTTGTTTGTTTGGAGCTGGGAGGATTTGCTCAGATTAGCATAGAGATTGTCTGCGCACCAGGAAAAAGGGCCCAGTGGCTGCCAATGGCCCAGCTAGAACACAGTCAGCTCAACTCCTCCCCGTGGACAACAAGCCTTGGAGTGACACAGCACTTCTGTAGGCTCTGGCAGCAACAGGCGTCTGCTTCTAAGAGAGCACAGTGGTGGGAATGACATCTCTTGGTTATCTTATCACTCTCCATCACTGAAGCTCCTTAGGAATGATTTCAGCCCCCTCTCCAGAAGCCAGGGCTATAAATAAAGATTCCCCAGGGATGCTGAATCCTGCCCTTTATCCCAATCGCCTCTGTGACTCATCCCACAGGCAGATTCTTCTTCCATCTTCTTGATTATAGGGAGGGGGAAGTGAAAGTCTGTGCCTGTCTGTGTGAGTGAGTATGCATGGCCATGCTTGTCTGCATGCTGTGTGCATTTGTTTAGGTGGAGTCTGGGTGCATGCATGCGTATCTGTGCGTGGAATTCTCTGTGTATACTATATCTGTTTGTGACTCAGTATTTAATTTTAAAGGATAAAAAGAACATGAATTCTCACATAAATTTTGCCATAAGGACTGTTAGCTAAGCCTCCATATTAAGTCACGTCTACTAGTATTTATTAAGGCCCTTCTTTGTGCTCAGTCCTGTGCTAAGCAAGGAGAATAAGACATAGCTATATCATCTTAACTACAGCTGCTTAAAGCAAATAAGATCCCTGAATTGGCAGTGGCAGTTGAGAAAGCATTTCAAGAAAAGCCTCACCTGAGGCAGAGGAGAATCAAGAAAACAGTTACCGAGTTCCTTCTCTGTACTAGATCTTTACTAAGTGCCGCATCATTTATTTCTCATAACAAGAACATCCCACAAATGAGAAAACAGCCTCAGAGAAGTTAGATAACTTACCTGAAATCATGCAAACCATAAAGGTCCAAGGTAAAATAAGAACCTAGAAATTTGGGGCAGTTCTTAGAGGTCCTCTCCTCTAAACTTTCTGGAGAAGGCAATGGCACCCCACTCCAGTACTCTTGCCTGGAAAATCCCATGGACGGAGGAACCTGG
>SJYX01024343.1:364977-482952 GCA_006410675.1 Oreotragus oreotragus | reverse complement strand
AAAAAAAAAAAAAAAAGAATAAATGGCTGAAGAGCTAACTACTTTTTATGCTGGGTTTCACTTTCATGGATTGGAGAAGGAAATGGCAACCCACTCCAGTGTTCTTGCCTGGAGAATCCCAGAGACGCGGAGCTGGTGGGCTGCCGTCTATGGGGTCTCACAGAGTCAGACACGACTGAAGTGACTTAGCAGTAGCAACAGCAGGTAGCAGCCCAGAGGACTTTGGTCATTCTTGAAGCACCATCAATGTTTCTTATCCAGAAAGCAGTGAAGGACGTATTTTAGGTTAGGAAGCAGATAATTCATAGGCCAGTAAAATGCCGTGTTCAGTGAAAGGATTCCTTAGAGGTCATTAGTTCACAGAAAGGGAAAACAAAGCCTGAGACTTGGTGTCGTTGGAGGATCATACTGTATACTCTCAGTGAATTCTTCCTGAAAGCCAGTCTGTTTCCATCAAAACCTACAGATACATAGCCCTTCCCACTCAGTAGATTATGTTTGATCAGGTTGGGCAGAGTGGAGAGATGGGAATTGGGGTTGGGTTGTTGGAGTCAGGGTGGTCATTGATCAGAGATGATGGTGTGACCAAGGCTCATGATGAGAACTTCCCATGAGGGGAAACTGGGGGTGATGATCACTTACATAAACTGGTGGAGTTAACTTCCTGCCAGGCACTATCCTAAGTGATTTATGTATGTGAGCTCATTTAATCTTAATGGCCTTGTGAGGTGTAGTTACTGTAATTATTCCACTTTGTGAGTGAATGAAATGAGGCATGGAGGGATCAGCAGTTTTTCTAGCAAGTGTTAGAGGTGGGAGAGGATCCAGGCGATCTGAGTCTAAATTATACACTCTGAACTTCTTCATGGCCTGACAGACTGCCCAAGAATGTGTCTATTTTGAGAGCCCATAGGGAAATAACCCCCTCTGCCAGTCTCAGGGAACTTGAGTTTCATGTTTGTTTGTTTGTTTTAAGTTTTAAGACAAGAGAGACTTCTGTCAGTGGTAAGATTTAGACTTTTCACTTCCAAAATTCTGAATTGAAAATTCTCTAGAACATATAGGCTTTCTAATATTAAGTATATATGTGATTGTAAATGTTTCATTTGTTCAGAATTTCCCCCTTCTCTTCCATAACCACATATTAATCTGTTTTAAAAATGTTTGTATCCCAAGTGCCCTCTCCCCCCACCCCCCCGCCAAAGAAGACAGAGTCAGGCTATGTCAAAATGCAGTTGACGGTGGCTTAGACTAGGAATGTGACAAGAGACTGCACAGCTCTGTATGTAGTTGACTCTTGAACAGTGTGGGGGTTAGGGGCACTGACCTGACTTATATATAACTTACAGCTGACTGTCTTTATCTGTGGTTCTTCCACATCCGCAATTCTGCCTCCCCAGGTTCAACCAACTGGGGATTGTGCAGTATACTATAGTACTTACTATAGAAAAGACTCCACATTTAAGTATAGACTCGCACTGTTCAAAGCAGTGTTGTTCAGGGGTCAGCTGTACTTATATGGGGCCAGGTATAAGCACTTTTAAAGAATCCCAGCCACTAATAGAACCAAGCACAGTAGTGGCGAGCAGAGGCTGTGGAACAGCTGCCTGCCTCCAGGCAACGGGGCACTCCTGGGTGACACTGGCCGCCTGCCCCTTGCGTGTGGGCACTAGAGAATAGGAAAGCCGCCCTGATGACTCTGTGTTTGTGGCCTCATGTGGAAACTTCACAGCATTTCAGCTGCTTGCTCCTTGGTAGGAACAGCACCATAAGTTTAACTTGTAGGGAAAATGAGGACAGGAAAGTTAGACAGCGTTTTCCACTTGGTGGAGGATGGAGACCAGGGGATGGAAGGGAGCAGAATAAAAGTAGAAAGTGATGATTTTTAGGTATTTGTCTGATGGTTTTCTATTGTTGAAGGAGCCATACCCACAGTAGTAGCATTTCTGCTTGGGAGTGGGGTGAAAGTAGATCTTCTGGAATGTAATCTGGAGCTGTTCCTTCTTGAAGCAGGGAGCACAGATGATTGTTTGGAAAGGCTCTGTTTCTCAGACGTGCCCACATGTGCACAGTGTCCCAGTTTTTGCTAACTATAGAAGCTAAACAGAGGGTGGTTGGAAAGAGTTCATCCACTTTTTGAATTCTTGGGTGAGATTGTTAAATGATAATCATGCACTGGCTAAAACGAGAGTCTTTTTGTTTCTGGCAGCAGAGGAGGCCAAAGATGGTATTTGAACTTTGGCTCTTCAATTTAAGTCACTAAAAATTTATTGAGTGTGCCAGGTACGTGACATGAACATGAGATATGGAACCTAAAGGCTAGTTGTTAAAGCAGTTTACGTCGGTTTGGATAGACCTCCCCTTCTCATATAGATTTCTGTACTTCTCATAAAAGACAAAGATTATCATTGATGAACGGTATTAGAGTCTATCGTTTAAAACTATTCAGCAAATATTACCCATTCTTTCTGAGAAAGTATGGGTGTATCATGATCTTTGGTGGGTCTATTAGTTTTCTGTGTGCTGCTGTAACAAAATCACCTCGCAGTTGGTGACTTAAAACCACACAGGTTTATTATCTTCAGTTTTGTAGGTTAAAAGTCCAGCAGGAGTGTCTCTGGACCTAACGTCAAGGTGTCAGCAGGACTGCATTCCTTCTGGCAGCTCCAGCAGAGGTTCTTTTTGCCTGCTCCTTTCCAGCTGTTGGCACTTTCTCACATTGCTTGGCCTGTGGTCCTGCCTTTGTTTCAGGGCCAGCAGTAGCAGGCCAAGTCCTTCTCATGACACCATCTCTGTTTCCTGCTTGCAGTCACACCTTCCTCTTCCTCTGAGATTACATTAGCCCCACCTGGACAAATCAGGGTGATCCCTTGAAGATCAGCTGATCAGCATCCTTAATTTTGTTTACAACCTTAATTCCCCTTTGGCATATAATATACTCAGAGATTCCAGGAATTAGGACCTTGAGCATCTTTCAGGAGCTGTTATTCTACCCTCCACAGTTGTTGTTAGTCGTGTCTGACTCTTTGTAGCCCCAGGGACTGTAACCCACCAGGCTCCTCTGTCCATGGAATTCTCCAGGCAAGAATACTGGAGTGGGTTGCGGTTCCTCTTCTCCAGGGGAATCTTCCTGACCCAGGAAATGAACCCAGGTTTCCGGTGTTGTAAGCAGATTTTTTACTGTCTGAGCTACCAGGAAGCCCCTCCACAGTAGGAAAGACTTTTTTTGAAATTTTTTGCTCATTTCCCCATCAAATGAAATTATTTAAAGCCCTCACCCTCTCTCCTGTATAATGAATTGTTTCCTGTGAGTATGTGCTTTGTATGTGAGTGGTGGAAGGCTTGTCACTCATTACTTTTAAAACCTCAGTCCTCTTCATTGTGATAAAACCCCAGTCACCTAAACCTTTGACAGTTTCATAGAATCTCAGTGTTGGAAGGAAGCTAGAGATGGTTGTAGCCAGGCTGGCCTGCAGATGCCTGCAGACACATTATTACATCTCTTCCAACTGACTGTTGCACCTTTGCTGACATGGAATGAGCCTGCCTTGGGAGATCATATCTTCTTTGAACAGCTCCATTTTTTTCTGTTAGAAAATTCGAAAGTCCCTCTCTTTGCAGGTTTCTGTTGGTTCTTTCTTATTTTACTCTCTGGGGTCATACTGAATAAATGTAATTTCCTCTTTCAAACTTGAAGCTCTTGAGAATTTTTTTTAAAGACAGCTATCATATCCCCCAAGTATTCAAACTAAAAAAAAAAACCCTCGATTTCTTCAGTGGGGTCTCATATGAAACTATCTTGAGACTCCTTTCCATCCTGGTACCTCTCCTGAGTATGATACAACATGAAGAAGGAGAGACTGAAGGATGATTTAATACAAGCATTTAAATGCTGGGGGAATTGTTATACAGAGGAGGCTGGTAATATCTCTGCCATCACCACGGAAACAAGAAATCACAGGCTTACATTGTGGCTGAAGAGATTTAGGTATCAGGAAATCTGTCTTAACCTCGTGGATTGAGATAGTACAATGGACTGCCGTGGGAAGTTGAGGGATCTTTTGCCCTAGAAATGTATAAGACAAGCCTTTAACCTCACGATTCATTTATTTCATATAAGAGACTTTGTTTTTAGTGAAATGTTCTGGTTAAATAACATTCTTGTCACTGCTTGTCATCCATGCCTGATGCATGGATTTCCCTCTTGTGTTGGCTCATTGGATGTAAGGCATCATCATGACTGCTGTTAATCACAGGGGGAAGGAATATGGTTGAGGGCTTTATGAAGGAAGGGAAACAGTGGCGTAGCTCAGGATAATTAATAGCAAGTGGAGTGACAGTTTGATTCCCTGGTAGGGACCCTGGCATTGTTAAAGGAAAAAATCACTTTATTCTTTCATAGAGAGAGGCAGCTGTAATTCTGGTTGGATGGAATCCAATTAAAAGGAACTGACATGCAAATTGATGATCAGACAGTGTGAGCATAGAAAAAGTCCATGAAGAGTTCTGTAAGAAGTGGCAGAGAACAGTGTAAGTAATTTGGCATGGTAATGTGAGTAAGAAAAATGGAAACATATGGGTTGGCTACCTGAACAATTATAAGTCTGGAATCTCAGCCAGGAGAGAGCAGGAGGCTACTTGGTTTGATGGGTTTATAGCTACTAAACTTTTAGACATCTTCATGTTGAAACATGCATTTTAGGAATTATTTATAGCCTTTCACAATAGAATGATTATAAATCAACCCAAAATGGTATAATATTAAATATAATATTCCCAAGAATATATGATGGGAGACCAAGCTTGGCTCTTGGAAAGATCTCATTGTACACATATACTTCACCTGACCTGATGATGTATACTTAGAGATTTGTGTGAAAATTGACTCCTAAATTTAGGATGAAATAAGAGAGCTTGCCATTTATCGTGATGATATTACGAATCATTTTCGAAAGTGAAAAATCCATTTATAACCAAAGTCATGCCCAATTTATCCTTTGAGTAAATTCATAAGTCCATATGTTAGGTTTGCTTAAACAAAGGTACTTTTCTTTGAAATGAAATAATTGTAGAGACATGTAGCAGTTAAGCTTTGGAGTAACAGAGGGAAAAATATGGGCAGAATTTTGTAAGAAGTCAGATATATTGCTTTTTAGGAAGGAAAATTCTGCTTAGGAAGTCAGATAGCCTCTGCTGTTATTATGGGAGAAGGAGAAGGCTGCCCGGTGTATTACAGGGAGATTTATTAGGATCTTTTGGGAACTGCAGCAGAAAAGGCTATGAAATGTTTTGAAGAATGTGAAAGTAAGACCACAGCATTTTCTAAACTTAATTCAGAAGAAACCCAAAGAAGGTGAAATGGAGTTCAACCTGAGGAAGCTGTTTAAGATTGAGGAGCTAAGACTTTACCAGCAGCAACGAGAGGGGACCAGTGTGTTGTGGGCAGTGTTTGCAGTCAACGGGCGAGCATCCAGTTGTCCAGTGGATGGCAGCCGGGACCATTACCAAAGGAGATTCAGAATGACCAGGTGTGAGCAGTGTGCTGCATGGTGCCAGCTCCAGGCGATTGTGCCCCCTGAAGCCACTCTGCTCGTGTTCTCCTGCTGCTGTCCACTCTGCCCAGGGCTGTCGCATTTACTTTCCACTCTGCCCCAGATGGTCCTGCCCTCAAGAGTCCTTCCCCCACTTGATTCAGTTTCATGATAGAAGCTTCCTCATCAGGGAGACTTTCCCTAATAATCTAAAGCAAGCACTCTTTCTTCCCTTTCTCTGCTGTATCTTTCTTTACAGCACTTGTGCTCGAGGTGGAAAACAGAAATATTTTTTTCTTTTCTCTCTAGTAGAATTAAGTTCCACGGAAGTTCAGACCCAGTTTGTTTTGCTTACTGTGTTCCCAGCTCCTAATCCATACACATTTGTGAAGTGGATTTTTAGGGAGTCTTTGTGATAAGATCTTGGAATGAGAAGGGAAATCAGTTGCTCTCCTGTATTACAATATGTTATATAGTTGTAATTCTGACAAGCTCAGCAGAGAGTGCTGTGAGCTTTGAGAAATAAGTTGGGGATAGTTATCACAGAGAGCTTCCCAGGTATCTCAGTGGTATAGAATCCTCGTGCCAAGCAGGAGACACAGGTTCGATCCCTGGGTAAGGAAGATCACCGGAAGAAGGAAATGGCAACAACTCCACTATTCTAGCCTGGGAAATAATCCGTGGACAGAGGAGCCTGGTGGGCTACAATTCATGGTGTCACAAAGAGTCCCAATTCCAGCTTTCTCACTTAGTACTTACGTGACCATGGGGAAAGTTACTTAGTTTCTGCATTTGTAAAATGGGGGATAGTAATAGCACCTGCTCTGGGGTGGTTGTGAGAAATATACAGTAAATACATGTAGATCCTTTCGCCCAAGGACCAGCTTGCAATACATGCTCTTTAAATGTTAGTTGATGTTATTCCTGGCTTGCTTAGAAGTCATTGGCAGTTTTAAGGCTTTGCAAGAAAGGCTGGCAAAACCAAGGCTTTTCTGCTTGCTGTGTCAGAAAGTGACTTGGTGCTAGAAATGATTCAGTGGGTAGGGGGTGGACTGTAGGAAGCTTTAGTACCCCAGTCCACTGGCCTTGTATATGAAACAGCTCATTACACTGTAATGGTAGTTCAGTGAAATAGATAAGGAGTCTCAGTGCCTCCTCAGGCAGCTGCAGAAGTCAAGCTGAGCTTCTCGGAGTATCTGGGAATCGCCTGGGAAGAGGGTAGATGCCTGCAGCACGGTGGTAGGGGATGGTGGTTGGGACCCAAGAGGAAACAACAGAAGCAGTTGATCCTAGCAAGCAGGAGAGGGGTCTCCAGGCAATTTCCGAGTGTCAGTCAGCAAGGGAGATTGGTGATGATGGCGAAAAGAAATCTCTCAACTGGAGGAGTCAGACCACCTTGGACGTCACCCCAGACCCGCCACCAATATTGTATGTTACGTCCCCATGGGTGAATCCTGTTTCCTTGCTGACCATCAGTTTCTTTGCTGTAAAATGATTAGATGATTTCCTGACTCCTTTTCTACTATAGACTCTGTGATTTCACCACTTCATGGCTTTTAAGAACTGTTAGAGGCAGGACTGTTGCAGAACACCCTGCTGTAGACTTTGGTCTGTGCGAATCTTTAGTTTTGTTTTTTCGTTATTTCAAAGAAGTTTCTGTTCAAAAGACCATGAAGCATTTCATCACTGGCCTTTGAGGGAGCTGTCTCTTTAATCTCTCACGTTTCCTTTTCTCTCCTACAAATGATATCCACAGGACTGCTGTTGTCTCCTGCTCTGGATCAGCACTTTTGCAGGGAAATGAAAACATTGCACTTTTAAAGGTGCAGAAAGCAAAAACTGTTGCATCAGGATTCAAGGTTACAGGATTGGTTAGCTTTCTGGTTTGTTTTGCTGAGCTGAAGGAAAAACATTTGATTGAGCGCTACTGCTTAGGGATAAATATTAATAACCACAAAAATCCCCCAGTGGTAAATTTTTTACCCTCTTTACAAGTAATTTCAAGTCATCATCTAGGACTGGGATTATTATCGTCAACTATATACAAATCTGAGAAATGTTGAGTAAGTGGATGAAGGATGTGGTTGGAGAGAAACAACTGGTGGGGGTAAATATCTAGAGAGGACATCTGTTCTGCTTTCTTGATGTGTGCATTATTATTTCATAACGTGTTCTTTTTAAAAAGATTTGTTTACTTATTTAGGTTGTGCTGGGTCTTTGTTGCTGCGCTCAGGCTTTCTGTAGTTGCAGTGAGCAGAGGCTACTCTCCAGTTGCGCTGCTCGGGCTTCTTACTGTGGTGGCTTCTCTTGTCGCAGAGCACGGGCTATAGAGTGCAGACTCAGTGCTTGTGGCGCACGGGTTTAGTTGCCCGAGTCATCTGGGGTCTTCCTGAACCCGTGTACCCTGCATTGGCAAGCAGATCCCCAGTCACTAGACCACCAGAAAAGTCCTGTAACATTATTTTGAATTTTAATTTGTTACAGTTCAGATACGTAAGTATCTAGCAACTGCCTCCTTATAACATTAGTTGATAAAAATAATATTAGAAAAAAGTTGTTGAAAGAAGTATAAGTTTTTAAAGATATTTTAAGAACTGAAGTTCTTTTTTGACATCTGATCTTATTTGTTTGTTACTTTTAGAACATCTCATTTTTGACTGGACTCAGAAGTGGAAACTCAGAGCCTCTAACTCTTGGCAATCTGTTCATGGCATTTTTCTTTGGCCTCTTTCATTTCTTGGCCAAAAATTCAGCATATTCTGCAGCTTCTTCTTTATTTTTCTCAGTATGCTGTTTCTTCAGAGCAATATGCTGATGTTTGTGTTGCAGAGCACATGGAATAACAAGATGCTGGATCTTGGGGACTTTGGTCCTAGGTTTCTTACCTTCTTGGTTTAGGGGCTTTCTCACAACATAGTGGCAGACATCATCTTTAGAGAGACTGATAAGTTTGCAGATTCTGCTAGCTCTTTTGGGCCCCGGGCAACGAGGCACAGTAGTATCAGTGAGTCCAGGAGTATCCTTCTTCTCTTCTTTCACGTTGACCAAATTGAGAACACTCAGATTGGCATCTGTACATATTTGTGCTTTCTTTCTCCAGTCTTCCTTGGTCTGTAACAGAAATGCCCCTTTCTCAGTAGCAGAAGACGTGTCCATGGGTCAAGACACCCAGCTTCACAGGGAAGCCCTGCTGGCCATTCCCACCGCTGATTCAGACCACATAACCCTTTCATTCTTCACCCACAGCACCAGCAGCAACTTCTGTGGCCATACTCTTCTCATAAAAGGTATGAAGTGTTCATTCATCGTCTACTTCAATGCGTTTTTGGCAGCCAGTGGCCGGGAGAGAGATGTTCAACTTCATTCTGAAGTGGCCAACTGCCTCTCACATACAGTGAAAAAAGAACTGAAGTGTTTTTAAATTTTGATATTCCAAAGAGAAGAATTGTTAGGTTCGGTTTGAGAGTTCCCAGTAATACCCAAGTAGATCTTTACCACAGACTTAAAATACACTCATGTGGAGTTCTTTGGTTTGTTTTTGTTTTGTCCTCTGTCCCAGCTGACTTTAGGGGAAAGGTGGTATGGTACAGTTATTAATTTATGTGTAAAATCAATAGAAATATACTCAAACACTATCTGTATACCAGAATTTACCACCATTAAAATAGGGCTGGTCCCCTCTGCTCTCATGGAGTCCACCTGAGTAAGGTACAAAAGTTTGAAAAGTAAGCATAATTATCTCGCAAATAGAGAAAGAAGAGTGTGATAGGCATGCTGTTACTTCCAGCAGATCGCCTACCACATAGCCTTCATATGCTAGAAGTGCTCATTAAGTACTTGGCGAGGATAGAAGAGGGGGCGTTTGCAGCTTGGAGAGAGATCAGAGAAACCTTCACGAAGGAGGCGACATTACAAAGATATTTCAGACAGGAAAGAGTATCCATGTAGATGGGTAGGGCTGACGTTCTAGGGAGAGAGACTAGCCTGAGGAGGTACCTGCCTCCTTTTCAGGTCCTGAAAGTAACTAGGTACAGTGTTGCCGGAGGCCTGGGTTTATCTTAAGGGTAGCGGCAAATGAAAGGCAGAGTGCAGGCTCTAGATTTGAGAAGGTGTGTTACGGGAGTTGTATGTTGGAAATAGTTGCTAGTTCTCCCAGATTTCAGTGTTTCCTGAAATAGATGTACACTGTAATGTGGAAGTACCACGATCAGATCAGTTAATCAGTATCCACTGCCATACATGTATGTGCAAAATTTGGGCAGCAAGGTGTAGTGTGTAGGGTGTTATATGAAAATATGGGACACACACACACACACAGTGTTAGTATGCACAAGAAATCATTGTGATGCTGATTGATGGAGAGCACAAATGAGGAAAGGGGTTAGGGAGAGATGTTGGAATCGCCCCACCCCCTCTACCTTCCACTCCCTGCAGGGGTCCTCAGTTTATCAATAACTACAAGTTATAATCACTTGAGGGTCATAAACTTCTTTGGTACAGTTTGCATGTAGTAAAATGAACAAACCTAAAGTGTGCACACCAGTGAATTTTGACAGTCATGTGCCAGCCCAGTTCGAGAACACAGTCATCACCAGAAACATTCCTTAGTCCTCACCTCTAGTCAGTCTTTTCTCATTCCTGCCACAGTTCTGATTCCTGTCATCACAGCTGCTCTTGATCTTCATAAAAATGAAATCATATAGTATGTACTTTTGTGTGCTTGGCTTCTTTTGTTAATATTTTTGAGGTTGTTCTATGTTGTTTTATGACTCAGTTCTTCTTTTATTGCCAAGTAGTCTTCTGTTGGGTTAGATATGCAACTATTTGTTTAACTGTTTCTCTTTTGGTGGGCATTTGAGTTGTTTCTTTTGACCATTGTTAATAAAGCACTATTGTATAAGGGTTGTTGTATTGTAAACATAGGTTCTAGATTCCTAGTTTGCATAGATTCCTAGGAATGAAATTGTTGGGTCATAAGGTATGTAAGAAATTGCCACAGTTTTCCAGAGTGGTTGTACAGGTTAAACTCCCACCAGTATTGCACAAGAGTTCTTGTTAATACATATCTTCAAAAATATTTTGTGTTGCTAGTCTTTTTAATTGTAGCCATTGTAGTGGGGATAAAATGGTGATCTCATTATGTTTGAATTTGTATTTTCCTAATGACTAAGTGGTATTGAACACTGTCTTCTGTGAGGTGTTTGTTCAAATCTTTTGACCATTTAAAGTTGGACTGTCTCTTATTATTGATTTATAGGAGCTCTTTATGTATTTTGGTACAAGTCTCACGTCAGATACATGTAATATGAATACATCTTCTGGTCTGTGGCTTTAGGCATCATCAGGCAATTTCCTAGTGGTGTCTTTATGAGCAGGAATTTTAAATTTTGATTAAGTTTAGTCTATCTTATTTTCCCCTTGTATGTTTGAGTCTTGTGTGTCGTCTCTAAGAAATCTTTACTTAACCTAGGTTATGTTTTCTTCTTTGCATTTATATTTTGGTTTATGTTTTATCTCTGATTTTTGTGTGTGATGTGAGTTAGGAGTGAGGTTCATTTCTTCCCCTTACATTTATCCAGTTGTTCTAAGCATTATTCTTTGAAATCACTTTTCTTTTACCAATGAATATCGTTGGTGCCTTTGTTGAAAATCAGTTGTCTTTTTAAGTCTGTTCCTGCTTATGTCTATTTCTAGATTCTCTATTCTGCTCCATTGACATATTGTCTTTCTCCCAATACCCTTGTCTTGCTTATTGTGCTTTTATACTCTAGTAAGTATTGAAATGAAGTAGTGTGAATCCTACTTTGTTCTTTTTCAAGATTGTTTTGACTATTCTAGCTTCTTTGCTTTTCATGTAAAATTTTAGAATAAAAAAAAAGCACGTGGGGTGCTTTATAAAAAATCCCTGTGATACTCAAGCCATATTCCATGCCAATTAAATCAGAATCTTTTGGAGGTTGAATCCAAGTATTTGTCAAAACTCACTAAGTTATTCCAAATGCAGCAAAGATTGAGTACTAATGTGCTAATGGGATTTTAATATGGTACCCTAAAAAAGAAATTTGGTAGTAGATTACTGGAGTGGAATGCCTGTGTAGGAGTTCAATTGGACCCCCAAATGGAAGAGGTTGTCAGTGCTTTTGGAGAGAGGGAGACTTGAATAGACACGATGGAAAGGTAGTGAGAAACAGCGTGGTCTAGGCGGTTCTCTCCCTGGGGGACATACAGTCCGTCCCCACCGCCACCCCACTTAAGTGCTCTCTTGTCACTCAGGATCTCCTCACCCTTAGCCTAAAAACCAGAGGCTCCAAAGCTAAGGAATGCTCTTGGTTGCTAAAGCAGGTAAAACACATTATTCTATAGAGCAGCTTTCTCCTTGATTAGGGAAATGTTTGTGAAATCTGCATAATAATGAACTGGGTAGGCACCTTCTGAAATGATTGTGTGTGTGTGTGTGTTTGTGCGTATGTGTTTTTTGCCTTTTTGGAAGGTTTTATGTCTTTTTAAATTCTAATGTTTTATGAAAGCACTGATTCATCTATTTTTACTGTAAGTAGGTAGTTTTGTCAGAAGTTCTGCCTCCCTAAAAGGCTTTAAAGAAAAAAGGGACAAAAAGTTGCAATCAAATAATGCTATTCTTTGGAAACATATAAGCTATGTGGGTTGGTAGGTGTTTGCTTGTGGCTTTTCTTTCTTTTTTTTTTTTTAATAAATACATTTTCCTTATTGAAGAGCGTTTGAAGCTAGTCAGCTGAGTCCCTCTTTCTGAAATACACGTTTCCTAAACAGCTGTAGAGAATTAATTTTAGTCATAGCTGGCAGAGCTTTAATCTCAACTTTCTGCTCAGTGTTACGGAAAATCCTTTCTAGAAAATAGCCAGTATCTACCTGCTACGGGATGTTAAGAAATTCAGATGAACATTTGATTTTTGAGTGTTTTCCTAGTAGAAATAGCATGAAAAATCCTTTGGTGAGCTGGATTTTACAGTGCACACAAAAAGCAAGTATTGATGATATATTCGTATTTGTGTGTGTGACATGTTAGTTGTACTGTTTTCTTATTTCTAAATAGATTTCAAATATGCCATGTCCAATTCCAAACCTCAATTCTCTGGGAGGGGTGAGATATCTTAGGCAAGAAAGAGCTTTGGTGTTAGCAAACTTATAACTCCTTTGCGAATACACACACACACATACATATGCACAAACATATTCTGTTCAAGGCAGGGAGGCAGGTGGGCAGAGGGTAGGAGTAGAGCTGCTTTACTTTCTCTATTTGCCATTATATTTAACAGTAGATATTTCTTTTATTAATAATTTTGTAAGAGGGAGAAAGGTTCACCGACTCCTGTTTAAGAAGCCTTCTTCTGCCCTGCTTATTTATTTACTTGGCTGTGCTGGGTCTTTGTTGCTGCGTTCAGGCTTTCCCCAGTTGCAGCAAGCAGGGTCTGCTTTCTCGCTGCGCGTGAAGGCCTCTCACTGTGGTGGCCTCTCCTGTAGTGCAGCGTGGGCTCTAGGGCCAATGGGCTTCAGTTATGCTGGTGCATGGTCTTAGTGGCTGCAGTGTGGGATCTTTCAGACCAGGCATCAAACCCGTGTCCCTTGTATTGCAAAGTAGGTTCTGAACTACTTGACCACCAGGGGAGCCCTTTTTTTTTTCTTTTTAAATACCTTTATTTCTAGGATTTGTCTGTAAAGCAGACATCAGTTTTACAGTGGTAGAATCCTAACAAATAATTTTCTCTTTTGTTTAACATTTGAAAAGTAATTTCCTATGTTGACATATTACCGTCTTAATTAATAATTTCATAACTGCGTAATAGTTTATCAGATTGTGCCATTATGTTCTTCTAATGCTGGACGTTCAAAATTTTGTGCTGTTGTACCACAAAGAGCTTAGTTTTACTATGTAGGATTCCCTTCCTTAATTTCTTTGATAGATTCTCTGTTGTAGAATAACAAGAGGGTGGCTTTTTAAGAGTTTTTTTTCAGTGTCTACTATCTTTATTGGAGAAGGAAATGGCAACCCACTCCAGTATACTTGCCTGGAGACTCCCCATGGAGAGTGGAACCTGGCAGGGTTATAGTCCATGGGTTGCAAAGAGTCGTACACAAGTGAGTGACTAACCACAGCACTCTCTTTATGCTGCTAAGTTGCTTCAGTCGCATCCAACTCTGTGCGACCCCAGAGATGGCAGCCCACCAGGCTCTCCCATCCCTGGGATTCTCCAGGCAAGAACACTGGAGTGGGTTGCCGTTACCTTCTCCAATGCAGGAAAGTGAAAAGTGAAAGAGAAGTTGCTCAGTCATGTCCGACTCAGTGACCCCATGGACTGTAGCCTGCCAGGCTCCTCCGCCCATGGGATCTGCCAGGCAAGAGTACTGGAGTGGGTGCCATTGCCTTCTCCGACCCTCTTTATAGTGTATACTGTTTTTACACTGCAGCCTATCATCAGCAACATAAAGTATACTTGCCTTAAAAATGTAAATATTTACATTTTCAGAGATAAAAAGATATTAAATTTGTTTCATAATTATATCTCTAAAAAGCTATGCCTGCCCTTTATTTTGTGTACTAATTGAACTCCATCTGTGTTTGCCTTTTACTGGTTTTTGGATCAAAATTTTTTCTTAACTGATGTGAACTTTTTATGTTTTACACATGTGTGTATGTGTATATATATACACACATATATATTAACCGTTTGCAATATTTGTCATGAATACTTTATCTGCCTTGTAACTTTTTATTTTAGGTTTTCATTATAGAAAAAGGAATTCATGAGGTTGAAGTTTTGTTTTCTTTTTTTGGCAGCTTCTGTTACCCTAGGATGAACAAAGTCATCTTTTCAAAGATCTAACACCAATTTTGTTTTTTACCAGCTAATATTTCTTATGGTTTAATTAAAAGGCATTTTACAGATCCATTTGAGTTCTGTTGGTTTATGTACCCTCTTCTCACCTGTAGTACAGTGTGGACAGTTGGGTTAAACCAGGAGCTTGTGTTATTCACGAGACTTGGGAGAGGAATAGAAACAGTCAGAATTCCTGTCTCAGCTTCTAGTAATGTCTACAAGTCTGTGTTTACTCATCTATAAAGCTGGGATGAGAATAACAAATGTACAGAGAATTTCTTTTTAATGCACTTAAGCCTTCTCTTAAGCACTGTTAAGAATCTCAGCCAGAAGTGTTTAAAATACCAAGTAGCTGTAACCTTTGATTGAATGTGTGTACCATCATTTCTTGGATTTTTCTCAGTAGTTAGAGATCACATGGGATCTTTGGAGTTTTTTGAAGCTAACCCCTGCCCTTATTATTTGTGGATATTAGGGACCTGGGTATAGAAAAACCTGCAAGTTGAGGATGTCCATCAGAAATATATAGTATATACTTCACATCTGAGTACTTAGTGAGGACTTTGGGGACGCCATAACAAAAATGACTTGGGGAAATAGAAACACTAGAGGCAGTACATACAAGCAGCCTGAAAGCACGGGCTTTGACAGAAAGACTTGTTTAACTTAGCTGTACCACTTACTTATGTGACTTTGGACAAGTAGCTTTAACCTCTTCTCACCTCAGTTTCCTCAGTTATAAAATGGACATAATTTTGGTGAGCCATTTAATTAAGTAAGAAAATGTGAAATACTCAACATGGTGCTTGACCCACAGCAAATGCCAAGTAATTGTAGCTGGTTTCACTGCCTTTATCAACCTAACCTTTATGTAACATTTACCACCTCTGGAGCCGTTTCATGTGGTGGTTTTCATTTGTGAATCTGGGTGCTTTATATAGAGTGGATTTTTAAATGTTCCATGAAGCTTTTACTTGTCACCTCAAGAGGTCGCTTCCTTTTCGGTCCCTATACAGCTGTGTACACTTAGTTGGCCTTTGTGATGTATCTTTATGCCAGTGCCGTCTTATCCAAATTTAACTCTAAAACCCTTTGTGAGTACAAAGGTATCTTAGCTGGGTTGTCCTTGTACATAGCACTGTGACATAGGGTCCAGACCCTTCAATATTAGAGCTTTAGCTCTACAGTTTATTATTTAAGTGACTTTAGGCAAGTCAGGCTCTGGCTTGCCAGGGCCACCCTTTCCTTATCTGTAAAATAGGAAACGGATTCTTTGTGAGGATTAATTTAAGTGATGTGCTAAGATGTGCTTTGCATAACAAATGGCAGTTTTTCCCCCATACCTCATTGTGCCTAGCTCAATAGTGTTGATGCTTAGAAAGTATATGTTCTTTGGGGTTGGAGAGAGATGTGGAAGCAATGGACACAATTCTTAACTTCAGTATTAAAAGTTATGACCAACCTAGATAGCATATTCAAAAGCAGAGACATTACTTTGCCAACCAAGGTCCGTCTAGTCAAGGCTATGGTTTTCTCAGTGGTCATGTATGGATGTGAGAGTTGGACTATGAAGAAAGCTGAGTGCCGAAGAGTTGATGCTTTTGAACTGTGGTGTTGGAGAAGACTCTTGAGAGTCCCTTGGACTGCAAGGAGATCCAACCAGTCCATTCTGAAGGAGATCAGCCCTGGGATTTCTTTGGAAGGAATGATGCTAAAGCTGAAACTCCAGTACTNGAAGAATCGATGCTTTTGAACTGTGGTGTTGGAGAAGACTCTTGAGAGTCCCTTGGACTGCAAGGAGATCCAACCAGTCCATTCTGAAGGAGATCAACCCTGGGATTTCTTTGGAAGGAATGATGCTAAAGCTGAAACTCCAGTACTTTGACCACCTCATGTGAAGAGTTGACTCATTGGAAAAGACTCTGATGCTGGGAGGGATTGGGGGCAGGAGGAGAAGGGGACGACCGAGGATGAGATGGCTGGATGGCATCACCGACTTGATGGATGTGAGTCTGAGTGAACTCCGGGAGATGGTGATGGACAGGAAGGCCTGGCGTGCTGCGATTCATGGGGTTGCAAAGAGTCGGACACGACTGAGCAACTGAACTGAACTGAACTGAAGATATGTTCATTGAAAAAGTGAAAATTGTTCTTTGGGGGCAAGTTGTCATGCAGGGTGCAAGTTGTCATGCAAGCTCATTAAGACCCTGATACATTGCCTTGAAGTGCTTGTTTCTTGCTGTTGTAAAGGTGGAGCGTAGTTCCACATGGGTTCTTAGAGCAGGTTCAGTGATTGAACCCTACCTCAAGGAAATAAACTTGATCTATAATAAGTAAATATGGCTTTTGAAGTGTGATCTCTGTGGTCAGTCTGGAGGGGTGCATATATGGAGTCTCAGTAAACACTGTGGAAGACTCTGACTGAATCAGCCTTGTTTCCCTTGGAATTTCTTTTCGTGGTCAACCACAGGTGTATCTCTTTGTGTCCTGTGTGTTCTCAGATTATATACATATATATTTCCGGTTTGATTTTTAGAAATGATGATGTTGAGGTTTTGCTTGTGGTCAAATGTAGGAGACGCAGGTTTGATCTCTGGATTGGGAATATCCCCTGGAGAAGAAAGTGGCAACCCACTCCAGTATTCTTAGCATTAAAATCCCATGGACAGAGGAGGCTGGTAGGCTCCATTGGGGTTTGCAAAAGAGTCAGACATAACTGAGGGACTGAATGATTTCAATAGACAAGGCCCAAACATTAGGTTTCCATTTCTCTCTTGAACAGAAAGTAGTCATGTTACAGAGAAAAAAAAAAAAGTGAAGATATTTAATAAAAAAATTTCTTTGTTCATTTTTGAAAATGCTACTTTCATTCATCCCCTAAGAGACAACTTATTATATTCTGACAGTATCATTGAATAGTCCAAGAAAGTATGATGCTTCAATATACATTTATTTTTCTTGGCACAGTTTTTGTTCTTAATATTTGCACCTAAAGGAAGAGGATGTTGTTTCTCATGGGGCAGAGAAGTCCTAGTGTATAGAGAAAGGTGAGAGTGCTATTTCCTTGAATATAGATTGGGCTTTAGTTTCCATTTAAGGATGTCTCTGGGAAGAACTAAAGCCAGTTCTACTTAGCAGCTTGGGTTTTGCTAATTATCGAGGGCCAGATGTGTTTTCATCTAGTCTGTTCTGCTTGGTCCTCTTTATACTTTTGGGATGTGGGGAGTTGGCTTTGGTCCAGGTGAGGTGCCCACAGGTGACGTGTTATTTCCCTCCCAAGATGGTTGAGATGACAGGTTTTCAGATAATAGCTGTTGGGGACTAGGGCATAGGAATCCTCGGCATTCTCATCAGTGTCGTCACTGGGTGGCAAATTTGATAACAGAACAGAGAGGAAAACTGTTTTTGTAATGCTGTGATGTCGTCCCTATGTGATTAACTCTTTGTGGCCTTTTAAGCACAGAAGAAATTTGCATTAGGAACTTTAAACGTAAGAGTCTTTTTGATTTTATGAAGTCTATAAAAGTGATGACTAGTTGTCAATATTTTGACCGTATTTCCCAGGTGTCCCCTCAGCCCAGTTGGTAAAGACGTTTGAATGTGGTGACCGTAGTGGAACCTTCTCTGAGAAGGTAGTAGTCAAGGCTGCAGCCTGATACCATTTAAAAAAAATATTTCGGTAGCAGAAGAGAGCACCCCATTGGGATGTTTTCTAAAAGTTTTTAAAAATTAAAACAATATCCATGACTTTGCTACATTGTGTAAACAGCAGACAGTGTTAAGGATGAGCCTCACAGGTAAACTACCATTAGCATTGCCAGAGTGGGTATATTGTCCTTTTCTTGCCCCAGTTAGCAAAGTGTTCCTAGACTTTGGTACCAGGGAGTTTCTCAACATTCACTGTTGTTAAAACACAGTTCTTGCGGTTTGTTTATCTTCTTTGGGGTTCCTTAGCAGCAAATCCCAAACCACTCACTTTTTTTTCCAGTAGTATTAATGTTCTAACAGGGGCTATACATTATATTAAAGTAAGGATAGTTCTCCACGGGAAAGCTGTTTTTTTAAATGAGACTTATTCAACCTCTTTTTAGCTGATGTTTCATTACCACCAAGGATTTATAATGCAATAGCTCTGAGGCGAAGCTGGTAAGAATGCCAGCTTCGCTAATATTTAGAGTCATAAAATTCTGGATATTGGACAAGCTCTTAATTACTCTGAGTCCGTCTTTGTCTTAATAAAAGTTGGATTGTACCCACTAAAACAAGATGGCTGTGTTTGCATTAATCTCCAAATGTAGGTTAATACCTTTTTAAAAGCTGTCTCTTAGACAAGAGACTTGAAAATTAATTCCCCATTTTCAGCTTAAAATGAAGAGCTCTTCCACGTGTGGAGTTTGAAGGGCTGCCATTTTTCTGATGTTGTAGATCAGGTGCCAGTAATAACTCTATTCCTCTCCATTTTTTTCTTTAAAGGTCTTAGGTAAGGGGAAAAAGTCTATTCTGGTGCTGAGGACTTTTTTTTTTTTTTTTTCAGTCTGCTTCCAAGTAATTAGATAGAGTCCTGTTTTCTCCATAGCGTTTGAATCACTGGGGATGAGGGACATAAGGAAGGTCTAGATAGTGGGAATCCTGTTATATGTCATGGCTGGAGAAATCTGGGCTTTATGTATACCATTGTGACCCAGCTAGATATTTTAAGTTTTGTTGTTGTTGTTCTGTAATGTCTTAAGTACTTACATAACTGGGAGGTTTCACTGTAATGGTAGTTTCTTAACTGACTTCTTCAAATGCAACACAGAAAATACTTTTCCTTTTCTTGTTTTTAAAGTCTCCAGAGTATCTACTGCTGTGAAACCACTTAGTACCACTAATTCCAGGATTCATTTCTGTGCTACAGATGGTCAGTGAGATTATAAGGCTTTGAGAAGATTTTTATATAAATTGAGATCTTCTCAGTTGAGAGTCTCTGTCTGAGACACTGATTTTTCTTCTGTGCTTCCACATGCAGGAGTCTCCAGTGTGTTCTATTAACCAGATTCTACTTTGATTATCAGTGGGGCTTGGGGCAGAGGGAACTAGTGACAAGTTTAAGGAGAAGTAGAAACCAATGTACTATAATCAAATGAGAGGGAACAAGTCATAAAAAAAATCTTCCTTGAAAGTATTGTTTTTCTGCATTTCAGTCTTTTCATTTTATAGACATTTTAGTAATAAATAACCATATGCAGGTTATATTAACCGTGCAGACTCCCAGGCATCTCCCCCTGGAAATTCTGATTCAGCAGGTCTGGGATAGGACCCGGAAATCTGATTCTTATGACCAAGCACATTTGCTATGCGGACAACTCCGTTTTATCCTCCCAAAGCTCTAGATTTTCATAGATAATTTGTAGAATACACTTTTCTTTTGTCAAAGCTTTCACCTGGTATGATTTTGTGAGGGGTCAAATAAGTAGAGCATCCTGCAAAAACTTTTTATGTAGGATAGTATCACTGTTCAAACAGACTCTTCAGTATATATTGGGTTGGCCAAAAAGGGTGAACTTTTTTGCCAATCCAGTAACTTTTATATCAGTAATAATGGTAAAGGAATAAGGAGACATCTGAATGGGCAGATAGCCCAAATCTGTCATTGTGAATGGTGGAACTGGGGTGTCAGGCCTGAGAAGAAGAGGAGGTAACCCAGGTGCTCTCTTCAAACTCTTGGAGAGTTATCATATGGAGGAGGGCTTGCACTTCTGGCGGTACCCCCAGAGCAGACCTGGGACTAACAAGTGGATGGTAAACAGAAGAAATAAGTCTAATAGAGGAGACCAGTGGACCTGCAGCCTTCATGACATACTGCTTTGACTTCAGATTATTTGTAGCCTGTAAAACTATTATTTTCTGATTTCGGATTTCCAAAGAAATCTGACTTAGGCAGCCGGGTAATAAGAGAAGGAGAATGGCGGCGCTCAAGTGGAAGCAGGCTGAGAGGCATAGGCAGCTTAAGTCTCTCTTCTCCCTGAAGCTAGTGGGACCCTTCCCTAGAAGCTTGGAGCTGCCTGTGCTGCGGTGAGTTCCCTTCAGTCAAGGGGGCTGTGCAGGTGTCCCCCTCTCTGTCCCAGCAGGGCGTTGGTGAGCCCTGAGAGGTTCCCTGCTATAGATAGTAGCATAGGTGCGACTCAGTGGGCGGGGCTTAGTGAAGTGTTGGTTTAATGAAAGCACTGGAGGAAATCTGGATCTCGCTTTCAGGACTGCTGAATGAGAAGATTGCTAAGATCCTTTCTTACCCAGAAAGTCTATGGTGTCTTCCTTGAAGATTAAATCTCAGATCTCAGCATGAATGACTGGAGGATATAAACTCTGCGAGGGCACAGACTTTGTTTCTTTGATGCTACATTTCCAGCACCTGTCATTCGTGGGTACTCAATGAATATTGAATACATGAATATGTTGAAGAAGGTGAAATTTATCTAAGAGGATACATTGTGAACCTTCCCCCTCTCCCTTATAGTCCTGGAGATTTCTCATTTAACCACCTGTCTATCTGATTATCCATGCCATACACCCTCACTCCATGGCTCTCATCTCCTCCTTCCCAAAACATGTGTGGCAAAGGAGAATAAGGAGATCAAAGAAATTGTGGTAAACCAAAGTCCCGTCAGGAAGAGAGTGAAATACCCCAGGCACGCCAAGTGGGAAGCCTATTAGCTGATGATTTGACTTGGGTATTTCCTATGATTTTTCAGTTGTGGTATGTTCCTGTTCACGGAGAGAAGTGAGAATTTTTTGTAGGTTTATGGCCTAGATAGCCAGGATATTTTGTGGAGCCTCTGAAGTGTTACCACTTCATCTTTATTCTTGCCCGCTATTATGCATGAAATGCATTTGAATTATTTTAGAGAAGATGTAAATTCTCGTATTATCCAGTATCACCTTAAACCTGATTAGTATTTTGTATCACCTTTGTAGCTCATAAATGATCCACTTCCCTTCTCAGTGAGCAGGCCGAAAGTCATCAAGGAGGCACCTGCTGCAGGCCTGGCCACTCCTTGGCCTGTGACTTAGAGAACATTCTAGACTTTTTGTGGGTCCCTCTGTGGCTTGGTCAGTGGTAAGGCTTTCCCATGGGAAATGAGTAAAAACTTTGGATATGGGTTTTACCCAGGCAGGTCCTGTGGGTTAGTCTGGACAGTAGAGACCCACACACAGTTCAGAAGCCCTGGTCCAGCCACACAGTATGTTTCATTGGACCTATTTGATTTTCAAACGTTTTGGAGACAGTTGTCAACATTTAAAAATTAGGAAATTTCATTTAAAATCCAGATTTAGGGTTATTCTGGCAGTACAGGCTGATCCATGCTGAGTTCCAGTTGGTGCTGAGAGCAGGTGTGCACGAGAGAAGGGCTGGGCTTCCTGCGGTGCCGTGGAGGCCACCACCCTCCACAGTTATTATCTGGGCTGAACCTGCTTTACTCAAGTCCCTGTGTTACAGACACATGCATTCGTGACACCCTGCTATAGTGTGTGAGGGTTTTTTGGTTTTGTTTTTGCTGTTTAAAAAAGTCATACCAATTTTAACTTGGTTGACTTAATGGTAAGAGGCCAGCATTTATTGAACTATTATCAAGTACCGGGCATTGTGCTGAGTGCTTTTATATATGTCTATTTATGTAGTCCTCACAATTATCTTACTTTTATAGGCGAAGAAATTAAGGAAGAGAGGCTAAATAACTTGTTCAAAGTCACCTCGCTTGTTCAGGGTCACCTGTCTCCTGACACTGGCCTGCTGTTGTACTCATGTCCTTCCAGGAACAGTAGCATCAGCTGACAGGACGGTGACAGTGACATGCCCTGCATCCCCAGCTGCGCCTGGGAGAGCGAGCTGGCCCTGCTCCAGGCATGGTTTGCTGGTGTTTAGTTGCTAAGGCGTGTCCAACTTTTTGCGACCCCATAAACTAGCCCGCCAGGCTCCTTTGTCCACAGGATTTTCCAGGCAAGAATATGGGAGTGTGTTGCCATTTCCTTCTGCAGGGGGTCTTCCAGACCTGGGGATTGAAACAGCTTCTCCTGCACTGGCAGGTGGATTCTTTCACTGAGCCACCTGGGAAGCCCCCTAGGCATAGTTGCATAGGGGTATTTGGCAGGCAGACCCTTGTACAGTCCTGTTGATTTCCTTCACTCTCTTATTTTCATCATCCATCCTGTTGTTGTAGGATACTTGTTTGTAATGTCTCAGGGCCCTGTTATAGTGAATCCAAATAAGTCACTGACATTTAAAATTAAATTGCAACAGGTATTGTCAATAGCTAAACTACTCATTGACAGTGTGTTGCTAATTACATTGAGAGAACATCCTAACTGGATATATTTTGCCAAATCAAATTGGAAACATTGGCTTTCTACCAGAAAATTCATCTTGAGTTGCAGAAAGTTTGGGAATTCACAGATCACTCACCAATCTCAAAATACTGGGTTTAGGGAAACACTAACAATTTTTTGCTGAGGTTTCTTGTAGCAGAGGGGAATTTTGGTCTTTCCACTGCTAAGCCAGGAGGAGAAAGCTGTGACTTTGAAAGATTAGGGGTGGGGTACATCTCAGTGCAGGGAGGATGGGGGCCACTGTTGGGTTTCTCATCTGTATATCTAAGCCACATACTTAAGATCAAGCTTTTTGTTTTCTTCTTTCTTATCTTCTTCTCCTCTTCCCCTTTTCTTTCCTTTCTCCATCCTTCTCCTGCCCTCTCCTCTGTGTGTGGACAGAGAAGGAGGAAGGAGGAGGGAGTGTGCACTAACTCAGGATGGGAGGTGCTATTCCTAGTGTGCTTGCTAAGTTGCTTCAGGCTTATTCTGACTCCGTGCGACCTTATGGACTGTAGCCCGCCAGGCGCCTCTGTCCATGGGATTCTCCAGACAAGAATACTGGAGTGGGTTGCCATGTCCCCCTCCAGGGGATCTTCCTGACCCAGGGATCGAACCCAGGTCTCTTACGTCTCCTGCATTGGCAGGCGGGTTCTTTACCACTGCTGCCACTTGGGAAGCCCCCTTCTGGTGCTCACTGTGATTTAATTCATTTGATTCCACAATAATTCCAGGGGACAGTTATGCTACAGATAAAGAAACTGAGGCAGAAAGAGTGTAAAACATTTGTTCAAAGTCTCGTGGTTGATCTGTTCTACTGAGATCTCACAAGTAGTCTGCCCTGAGGCCAAGGGTTCCATCTTCTAACTGATACCAATTGTACTCTGAGGGTGAACATTTAAGCCTGTGTGTCTCTGGACCTAGGGCTTCCTTTGGGGCCCTTGCAAGTAGCAGTGTGGTTGGCAGGGACAATTAAGTATGCTGGGTGTGCCGTGCTGAACCCAGGAAGGGAGGGGAGGAATCTAGTCTGTGCTTGTGTTATACATGTTTATTGGTTTGTGGCAGGCGTGATTGACGCCAGAATCAAAACGATTTAAAGCAGCTTCCCTGAAGAAGCACTACTCTAACGGTTTTTTCCCTCTTTGTTGCCCCAGGTCCCTTGTGAATAGGATTTAGTTGTGATTCAGCTGCTGCTGTTCTTTTGGTAATCAGTGTGGAGGAGGGAGATGAGGGCTGCTATTAATGGCTTCTTATTTCGCATTCTCCTAATCAGATATCCTGAAGTTATTAATGTACATGCAGGATGCTCTCTGGTGTCCCTGGGTGGTTTTGTTAGGTTTACCGGACTGTTAAGCTTTCTAAGATGGAATGTTTTATTAGGTTCTTGCCTGGGGGTTGGATGGGTGGAGGTTGTTAAAAAGTGCTAAGTGAAAGGAATATGGTGTAAAACCAAGATTATGATCTTGGCTGGGGCAGGGGGAGGTGGCCGGTATGGTGTTGGGTATGTGGGTGGGTGGGACAGCAATTCACCAACATCACCTTCTTCTATTGCCCTGAAAACCTTATCTAGCTGATACTCTTCAGATATCAATAGTGAAGTAACTATTGTTAGTGAGTTATTTACTAGGCAGCTAAATGCAAATTCTCTCCCCCATTAGATTTAATTAGGATGAAATCATACATTTAAATAACCACTTCTTTTACTAATAACTGAACTTCTGATTCACTCTGAACCCAGGCAAATGCCTCTTTCTGTGTGAACAGCCCACCTCTGAGTCGTTCCACACCTGCATGTCGGTGCAGCCAGGTTCCTGAGGTGGGTGCACCGTCTGGGCTTTCAGGGCGTGACTGCATGGATGATCTCTGGCGTACAGTTTCTTGCACCCTACCTTGGGGACATACAGGATAGTCCAGCCAGAGAGTAAAGAGTTGACCAGTTGAAAACAAAACAATCACCCAAACCAGATTCTACTCAGTTTCTATCTTCCTGTTTTTTCAAGTGTTTAATGGCTGCATTAAAAACAAAACAAAACAAAAAACCCTTTGCCTGTTTCTTCCATTTAAAGAAATATCATGAAGAACAGTAATAAACATTTGAGTTGAAAGAATTAGGTCTCTGAGGCTTTTGCTCCCAGATTTGTGCTGATTTTTAGTATGTCCTTGATGTAGTCTGTGTGGTCTGTTTTGAGAGAGTGTGGATGATGTGATGCTGTGTAGAATGGTGGCTGCTCTCTGTTCTCTGTGTGGGTGGGGGGGTATTTGGGGGAGGGTTGAACCTGCAGTTTGGAGGATCAGAAGTAAATAAGCAGCTTGGCTTCAATCCCTCAGTGGCATAACCAGCTAATGAATGGGAGGACCGCTCAATTCCCAGGTGTCTTCATGGCTCAGAAGGCTTAATAATTAAGTCTGAGGCTACCTTTAGTGGGCTGGTGAGGTGAGAGCAAAGTCAACAGAAGACATATAGTTTATAGCGACCTGAAATGTGCAAGAGACGCGACTGGCTGTCTTCTTGGCCCTGGGGAGGTGTGGCTGGCCCTGCTCTCACCCTCCAGGAGTGGGAATTGTGCCAGACACCAGCTAGACAAGACCAGCTGCTGCTTCTATGTTTTGTGGACATGATTGGCTGTAGCTTTTGATCAGGACACTGTTCCTAATGAAGTCTGACCGGCATCATTTAGACAGGAATGAATGACAGCTGATGTGCAGGATTTTCCTTGATTGGCAGCATTTGGATTTGGTAACCAGAGGATGTGAGGGGAGGGAGAGAAGCCAGCTGTGACTGACAAGAGCTTATCTTTATTTAATCTACCTCTAAGACCCTGCAGTTGAAAATTTAGGCAACTGAAAGAAAGGAAGACACAATTGTGAAACGTAATTAAAGATTCTTGACAAAAACATACTTAAAAATGTGTTCGATAGGAGAGCAGTGAAGAGAGTCCAGGTGTGAGGTTAACACTACTCCCTTGATGTGAGAGAGAGCTTTTGTGAGCAGATCGTTTTTATCCAAAATTAAAAAGAGTGATGGAATTTAAAATAATTTTGGCTATAAAAAATTCTGGTTCTAGTTACCATTTCTTTGACTTGCCAGCCTGCTTGGAAAGGTTTCCTGGGCAGAAGTCAGAAGTGGGTATAGAATGTCATTGTTCAGTCGCTCAGTCTCATCCAACTCTTTGCAGCCCCATGGACTGCAACACACTAGGCTTCCCTGACCTTCACAGTCTCTTGGAGTTTGCTCACATTCATGTCCATTGAGTTGGTGATGCCATCCAGTCATCTCATCCTCTGTCATCCCTTTCTCCTGCCCTCAGTCTTTCCCAGCATCAGGGTCTTTCCCAATGAATTGGTATTAGAATAGAGGTGATCATTGAGGACTTGAATCTTCAGTGTTTGTGAGTTTTGAGAAAGGATAACAAGTAGGAATTTTAGGCTTGTTTCCTGAGGACTTGTGTGTGATTTGCTGAGAGCTGATAGCTTGTTGTGTGCTGGTAATGTTTTACAGCTGGTTTGGGAGCTTGCCATCCGGGTTCAAATCCTACCATTTCCCCCATGTTTGTGTTACTCCATTTCATCATCCCCCAAAATTTAAAAACAGTTTAAAAAAAATCTGTTTATTTGGCTGTGTCAGATCAGTTGCAGCATGTGGGATGTTCATTGTGTTATGCGAGATCTTTCCTTGTGGTCCTTGGACTCTCTAGTTGCAGGGAGTAGGCTTAGTTGCTGTGAGGCAGGTGGGATCTTAGTTCCCCGACCAGGGATCAAACCCATGTTCGCTGCATTGCAAGGCGTATTCTTAATCACTGGACCACCAGGAAGGTCCCACCTTTTTTTTTTTTTTTTAAGGATTTACATTTGTACTCTGCTAGTAGTTTCCCTTGAAAAGTTCATCCATACCTTAATCCCCTTGGATAATGCGAGTAAGCAATCTTAAAGTCTGATCACTTCTCTCCCTGCAGTAAGTCCGATATTTTAGTTTTACCTTTTTTTAAACACACAAATTAGATGTTGCTATCCTAGAGTTGATTCATTGGAAAAGACTCTGATGCTGGAAGGGATTGGGGGCAGGAGGAGAAGGGGACGACAGAGGATGAGATGGCTGGATGGCATCACTGACTCGATGGAAGTGAGTCTGAGTGAACTCTGGGAGTTGGTGATGGACAGGGAAGCCTTGCATGCTGCAATTCATGGGGTCGCAAAGAGTCGGACACGACTGAGAAACTGAACTGAACTGATCCTTTTTACGGGTGATGTTTTAGATTTACCTATATGGTTACCAATGTCTTTGTTCACAATTTCTTTAATATTCTTTAGTGAGTGTCTATTAGTAGTATATATTCATTTTTAGTTATTGAAGATATCTTTATTTTGCTCTATATTTTGAGAGGAACTTTGGCCACATGATTGTAGGTGGAAAGTTGCTTTTTTTCTTTTCGCCTTGTAGAACTGTTATGAAGATTACCTGAATTCATATCTAAAGTCCCTAGCATGGTGCCTGGCTTGTTTGCTTGTTAAATAACAGTATCTCCTGCATTCTCAGAAAAATATTTAACAAATTTGAGACAGTATAGGTTTAGTTGGAATATCTATACTTTTATCCTTTTTTTTCCCCTGTTTTTTCCTTAAAACTTGCATTTTCACTAACATTTGGATGGGAGTAGATTTAATAGGCAACATTACTAGCTTTGAAGATAAAGTTTGATTCAACCGTGGTTTCTGTCACTTGCTGGGTAAAAGTACCCTTTGCCGGTTATCTTACCTAAGATTTTTTTTTTTTCTGCATATAAAGTGGGTATCATAGTACTGTTTCTTAGGGTTACTATGCAAATTGCATGAGAATACACGCAAAACTCTTAGTAAAGGCTCACATAGCAGGTACTGATAGTTCCCTGTGAACCCCTTTTATGATTTTTACGTACAGATGTTTTTGACTTTTCTTTTTTTCTGCTCTGCCTCTGTTTTTATTTGCTACTCCCCAAATCCAAGAAAAGAAGATGTGTCTGCTGCACGACTTTCTCTTCTGTGGACTAGGGAGACCTTCTGCGGACTGGCATCTCTGGCTTGGAGGCTACACTTTGATACTTACTCGTCCTTAATGGGAAAATAGCTTTCCATGCTTGCTACCTGTAAGACCCTCGTTGACTTGCTACCTGTGTCTTGCTACCTGTAAGACCCTCGTTGACTTATCCAAAAACGATATGCTCTAGTTTTACTTGTGAAAGTGAAATTACTTAACCATTCAGCACCTCCGTTTCCTCATCTGTAATATGGAAATAGTGATCCTTCCTTCCTCATAGGACTTGATGCATGTAAAGATCTTAAGTGCCGGCATAAAAGAAGTGCTAATACTCAAGCTTTCACCATCCTCATTGTTAATAGTCATGACTCCCTCTGTGCCATACGTTTGGCTTTTGTATAAAAAAATGATTGTGTGGTATATTTTTGTCCTTATCTGTTTAATCTCAGTGCATGTGTATTAAGCTTTCACATGTCACTTTTCTCATCTGTTCCTTAATAACGTTTTCATGGGTTAGGTAGGACATATGTTTTTTCAATTTTATTTTCACATGCGGTAAAAGGCATCCATTTTAAGTATTCAGTCCTGAGTTTAGAATTGAATCACCACCACAATCAAGATATAACATTTCTATTGCACCCGTAAATTCCCTCACTCACACTTACTCTCCCATTCTTACACCAAGGTCTGGGCACCACTGGTCTGTTTTGTGCCACTGTAGATTAAGGTTTTCTTCAGCTTTTATATCAGTGGAGTTGTATGTTATGTGCTCTTTTGTGTTCCGCTTCTTTCACTCAAAGCAGTGATTTTGAGGCTGGTCCTTGTTTTTGGTGTGGTCTGGTCGTCTTGCTGCTGTGTGCCGTCCCATTGTATGGATGCACTGTGTTTAGCCATTCTCCTGTTGATGGGTTCTGGGGTTGTTTCCAGTTTGAAGCTGTTATGAATAAAGCTGCTATGAACGTTTATGTACAATTCTTTGTGTCGATATGTTTTTCAGCTCTCTTGAGTACATATCTAGGAGTGGAGTTTACTGATATGAAGGGCTTAGAGTCAGAGTCACACAGTCAGAAAGGCACCATGCCTGGGTTAACAGTTCATTATTCATTAACTGACTTCTCTTTTAGGGTCCATCCAATTGGACCAGTGATTTTCATGCTTGTAGAGCACCAGGACTCTTTCAGATGAAATACAGCCCAAAGTACTCATTGAAAACAGATGAAACGTTGTTGACAGGCTCCTCAGAAAGCTCAAGTAGCCTTTTTTGGCTGTTACCTTGCTGAGCACCCATGCTCTTCTCGTGGAGCCCTTCGCAAAGGGCTGCATTCCCAAGGCTATTTCTTGAGAGCAGAGTCTTGAGGTGCTTAGACACTTATTTTTCTTCTTCTTCTCTCTATTTTAATATTTATTTGTCTGGCTACCTTGGGCCTTAGTTGTGGCGTGTGGGATCTTTACTTGCCATATGTGGAATCTGATTCCAGGGATCGAACCTGGGCCCTCTGCATTAGGCATACAGAGTTTCTTAACACTGGACCAAACACAGAAGTCCCTCTTCTTCTCTTTTTAGTCCCATCACCTTAGTTGTTTCAGAACCAGTTACTGAATAATTTACCTCTTCTTTTTTGGTGTTTTAGAGGCAGTAAACTCTCATTCTTTAAAAACACAAAACCAAAAAACCCCATGTATGCACAGCGCATAAGTTAAGGCTGTACAACTGGTGAAATTAGAGACACTGCCACTTGCTTTGCTGTTCACCAGTGCTGAGTGTGTATCTTCTTGACCCAAAGGGTCCTTCAGGGTATTTAGGGTCAGAGAGACCCATTCAAACTCTCAGGCTGTTTACCTCTGTCACCTGCTACTGTGTATAGATGGAAGAGATGCCAGTATGTTCCATCACCTATTCTGAAGCAATGAGTCTCATGTTATCAGAGCCCAGGTTATGAAATTTGAAATGCACTTTGCCTCCCTTGCACTGTTAAAACTGCATCAGAGCATTTTAATCAACTTGCTTTCATTGAAGTGCATCTGCAAGCTCTCAAGTTTAGAGACACGATCTCCTTGGCTAGACTAATATTACTTGGTCATTCTTGCATGCAAATTTAAAATTTAATATCTTGCTGCAGGTCTGTTGAGTTTTATGCAAATTCCAATATAGATTATATTTTGGAGCTGTAAATTATAAATTACATTTGGGGGTAGTAAATACTTGTGTGGGCTTAGAAAAAATAATCTTACGTTTTGCATGGTACATGGCATTTCTTCTGAAGAAATGGGATTTTTGAGTATTCTTTGTGGGTTTAGAAGTTGTTTTGTCCAGTTGTGTTACTAGTAATAAAAAGACAAAAACTATGCCAGTTCTTATATCAACATTTTTAAAAAAATTATTATTTTTTTTACTGCAGTGGGTCTTTGTTGCCGCATGGGCTTTCTCTAAGTGTGGCAAGTAGGGGCTACTCTAGCTGCGGTGTGCAGGTTTCTCCTTGCAATCTCTTGTTTTGTTCCAGAGCATGGGCTTTAGGGCATGTAGGCTTCAATAGCTATGGTGTACAGACTTAGTTGCTTCACAACATGTGGGATCTTCCTGGACCAGGAATTAAACCTGTGTCGTGTGCAAGGCTGATTCTTAACCACTGGACCACCAGTTGTTGTTGTTCATTTGTTTTCAACTCTTTGCAACCCCATGTCCGCATTAACATTTTTATAAAATGATATTTGGGTATTTGAGATAGCCATTTGGGATTAACAGCGTTCTCTCATTTATTTGTTCATTGACTATGTGGTTATGTGCCTGACTTTCCTGTTGGGTTTGATGATATATCAGCAAACAAGACGGTGTCTGCCCTTGTGAAGGTTACCTTCTAACTGGGAGAAATAAGTCACAGCAGATAAATATTTGTTATATCTGATAGTGATGCATTCTATGGAGAAGAAGCAACACAGGATTTGGGAATGAGTGAATGCTGGGAGTGGGGTGTGGGGTCAGAGAAGGCCTCCCCATAAAGTGATGTTAATGCAGAGATTTGACAAGGAAAGGAGGTGAGCTGTGGAATTTTTCTTAAGAGAGTGACAGGAAGAGAGACTGCTAAGCACAAGTGTCCCAAGTGAGGACTTAATGCCGTATTTGAGGAGCAGCAAGGATGCCGCCGTGGCTGGGGCAGAGTGGGAGGTGGAAGTGGAGCAGAGAGACAGGCAGGAGGAGAATCCAGGGAGGGCTTGGTGGCAGAATCGGGGGCAGGTGTCGTGGATCACATAGGGCCTTGTAGGTAATGTGAGAACTTGGGCTTTTGCTGAGTGAGACCCAGAGCTGTGCTGGGGAAGCATTAAGTAGGTGCTGACTGTTGTGTTGACAATGGAGTTTATGGGGGCAAAGACAAATTTTCAGATGATGGAGATGGGACACCAACTTCAGCCATTGCAGATCTGTACCTTTGGAGCTGGAGAGCCTGACATTGTTTTCATTTTGGTGTTTGAGCATCCTCAAGATTCTTTACCTGTGGCAGAAGCCTAAGCATAGGTATTGTGGTGCCAAGCAGTATGTGTTTTAAAGTCTTTCAGGTGACTGATGTACTTGTTAAAACTGAATGCTGGGTCTCCCTCCGCCTGCTTCCACCCTGAGTTTCTGATTCAGGAGGTTAGGGGTGGGGCCCAAGAATTTACATTCTTTATACCTTCTTATTCCTAGGTGATGTCAGTGCTGCTAGTCCAAGGACCACACTCTGAGATCCATTGCTCTAGTGGATAGGAATCAATACATTGTTATCTGGGAAGTTAACTTTCCGCACTTCTGCCTTGCAAAGGAATGGTTAGAAGCCTTGGCTTTGAGCCTCACTACCTGGGTTTGATTCCCAGCTTGTCCTTGTATTGTGACCTTCGATAGGGCATTTAAAATGGTGCCTTGCACATGGTAAGTTCTTAGCAAAGGTTGGCTATTATAAAATGATACGTAAGTCTATACAGAATGATGTGGTACAAACAGAACGTGAATAATTTGCTAAGTGTAAGCTCTAGAATTAGCATTATAAGCATAATCTTGTTTTTTTTTTTTTTTCAGCATGACCTGCAGTGTACAGTTGTCCCTTGATATCCATGGGGGATTGTTTCTAGGACCTCCCCAACCCCCATTTGGATACCCAAATCCATGTGTGTTTGTCACCCATTTGTATCTGTGGGTTCTGCATTTGTGATACTGAAGCCACCTGTATTAATAGTTTTATTTTATACACAGGGAAGTAACTTACTCATAATCATGCAGCTAGTTAGTAGCAAAGATGGGTTTCAAATTCGGGTGTCTCTGGCTTCATAGTCTGAGAATTACCACAGCATGTGTTTCCAGTGTTCTTGCCTGGAGAATCCCAGGGACGGGGGAGCCTGGTGGGCTGCTGTCTATGTATGGGGTCACACAGAGTCGGACATGACTGAAGTGACTTAGCAGTTTCCTGGGAGCATTGGATTGGTCTCACACAGACTCAGGATTAAATCTGAGTCCTCCCATTTAGTGTGCTTGTGTGTGTGAGAGACACTCAGAGAGAGGTTTAAATAGAAAAAGAGAAAGTGAAAGACAGTATTTGTGTTAATTTTCTGTATCTTTGTTAAGATACATTTTCTATTTGTAAATTGGGATAAAGCATGTATACTTACCAGGATTTCTGTACAAAGTATAGATGGATTATCATTATTGGTTGCTTTCTTTCCTAATTAAAAACCTTCACAGCCAACTCCAATCTAATAAGATGTACTTCTGGGATTTTTCTTAGAGTTCCTTCTAAGAATGGATTTTCCTAATATGAACCTTGAATTTTATGGACAGGATTCTTGTCATCAGGAGCTCAGCTTGGGAGGAAGAGATCATGTTCCCTTTAAAAACATCCTTCTGTGATTGGGTTTTTAGAGTCCTTATCTCAGGAAGTTCACACACTGTTAGGAAGAAAGCTTTCTGAGATAAGGCATTTGTGCAGAGGAATGAAGTAGGTGGGAAGGTAGATGTGTGGGGAGACCACATGTCTAGTTTTTAAAAAAGCTAGTGTCTCGTGGTGGTTTGCAAAAGTGAAAAGTGTTACATTAAGCAACACAGGATTTGGGAATGAGTGAATGCTGGGAGTGGGGTGTGGGGTCAGAGAAGGCCTCCCCATAAAGTGATGTTAATGCAGAGATTTGACAAGGAAAGGAGGTGAGCTGTGGAATTTTTCTTAAGAGAGTGACAGGAAGAGAGACTGCTAAGCACAAGTGTCCCAAGTGAGGACTTAATGCCGTATTTGAGGAGCAGCAAGGATGCCGCCGTGGCTGGGGCAGAGTGGGAGGTGGAAGTGGAGCAGAGAGACAGGCAGGAGGAGAATCCAGGGAGGGCTTGGTGGCAGAATCGGGGGCAGGTGTCGTGGATCACATAGGGCCTTGTAGGTAATGTGAGAACTTGGGCTTTTGCTGAGTGAGACCCAGAGCTGTGCTGGGGAAGCATTAAGTAGGTGCTGACTGTTGTGTTGACAATGGAGTTTATGGGGGCAAAGACAAATTTTCAGATGATGGAGATGGGACACCAACTTCAGCCATTGCAGATCTGTACCTTTGGAGCTGGAGAGCCTGACATTGTTTTCATTTTGGTGTTTGAGCATCCTCAAGATTCTTTACCTGTGGCAGAAGCCTAAGCATAGGTATTGTGGTGCCAAGCAGTATGTGTTTTAAAGTCTTTCAGGTGACTGATGTACTTGTTAAAACTGAATGCTGGGTCTCCCTCCGCCTGCTTCCACCCTGAGTTTCTGATTCAGGAGGTTAGGGGTGGGGCCCAAGAATTTACATTCTTTATACCTTCTTATTCCTAGGTGATGTCAGTGCTGCTAGTCCAAGGACCACACTCTGAGATCCATTGCTCTAGTGGATAGGAATCAATACATTGTTATCTGGGAAGTTAACTTTCCGCACTTCTGCCTTGCAAAGGAATGGTTAGAAGCCTTGGCTTTGAGCCTCACTACCTGGGTTTGATTCCCAGCTTGTCCTTGTATTGTGACCTTCGATAGGGCATTTAAAATGGTGCCTTGCACATGGTAAGTTCTTAGCAAAGGTTGGCTATTATAAAATGATACGTAAGTCTATACAGAATGATGTGGTACAAACAGAACGTGAATAATTTGCTAAATGTAAGCTCTAGAATTAGCATTATAAGCATAATCTTGTTTTTTTTTTTTTTTTTTCAGCATGACCTGCAGTGTACAGTTGTCCCTTGATATCCATGGGGGATTGTTTCTAGGACCTCCCCAACCCCCATTTGGATACCCAAATCCATGTGTGTTTGTCACCCATTTGTATCTGTGGGTTCTGCATTTGTGATACTGAAGCCACCTGTATTAATAGTTTTATTTTATACACAGGGAAGTAACTTACTCATAATCATGCAGCTAGTTAGTAGCAAAGATGGGTTTCAAATTCGGGTGTCTCTGGCTTCATAGTCTGAGAATTACCACAGCATGTGTTTCCAGTGTTCTTGCCTGGAGAATCCCAGGGACGGGGGAGCCTGGTGGGCTGCTGTCTATGTATGGGGTCACACAGAGTCGGACATGACTGAAGTGACTTAGCAGTTTCCTGGGAGCATTGGATTGGTCTCACACAGACTCAGGATTAAATCTGAGTCCTCCCATTTAGTGTGCTTGTGTGTGTGAGAGACACTCAGAGAGAGGTTTAAATAGAAAAAGAGAAAGTGAAAGACAGTATTTGTGTTAATTTTCTGTATCTTTGTTAAGATACATTTTCTATTTGTAAATTGGGATAAAGCATGTATACTTACCAGGATTTCTGTACAAAGTATAGATGGATTATCATTATTGGTTGCTTTCTTTCCTAATTAAAAACCTTCACAGCCAACTCCAATCTAATAAGATGTACTTCTGGGATTTTTCTTAGAGTTCCTTCTAAGAATGGATTTTCCTAATATGAACCTTGAATTTTATGGACAGGATTCTTGTCATCAGGAGCTCAGCTTGGGAGGAAGAGATCATGTTCCCTTTAAAAACATCCTTCTGTGATTGGGTTTTTAGAGTCCTTATCTCAGGAAGTTCACACACTGTTAGGAAGAAAGCTTTCTGAGATAAGGCATTTGTGCAGAGGAATGAAGTAGGTGGGAAGGTAGATGTGTGGGGAGACCACATGTCTAGTTTTTAAAAAAGCTAGTGTCTCGTGGTGGTTTGCAAAAGTGAAAAGTGTTACATGAAAGTCACATTTAACAGTAATCATTATTTTCATAAAATCCCAGTCACCCATGGATCAGTTGTATGGCAGCCTCATATTTTGAAGACCTGGTTATAAAATTGAAAAAGCCATTGATTGACAACCAGCTGTCGCAAAGCTCTTGAACTTTACTTCTGTTATAGCAGTAACATGAAGCCCTTGGTCCCTAGGGATTGAAAGAGAGCATTTATATTCAGAAGATACCTAGACAATACAGGGTACTCTTATTAACCGCAGGGGAAGGAAAAACAATAGCTATTAAAAGAACAGCCTTTGGGCCAACGAGGTGGCCCCAACTGTCCTGGGAGTCGCCAAGGCTAGCTTTGTATAACAGATAGAGTCAGGTTTTAAGAGAAAATTATGTCATCCAAAAGAGAAAGCTTATTCTTGGTATCTTTTTCAGAATAGAGGGAAATATGAGTGTATCAGAGTCACAAGTTTACTTTCAATAAAACAGTTTGCTTAGAGGTAAGTGCAGGATGGAGAAGGCAGTGGCACCCCACTCCAGTACTCTTGCCTGGAAAATCCCATGGATGGAGGATCCTGGTAGGCTGCAGTCCATGCTAAGGGTCGGACACGACTGAGTGACTTCCCTTTCACTTTTCACTTTCATGCATTGGAGAAGGAAATGGCAACCCACTCCAGTGTTCTTGCCTGGAGAATCCCAGGGACGGGGAAGCCTGGTGGGCTGCCATCTACGGGGTCGCACAGAGTCGGACACGACTAAGTGACTAAGCAGTAGCAAGTGCAGGATATTTTGGAAAAAAATCACAGATGCGGCATAAATTCCTTGTTCCTCAGTGATGTGATTGTGTGGCCAGGAAAGAGTGGGGATGTGGTGGGAAGAACATGGACCTTGGTGACAGGCGCTTGACTAGAAGCAGACTCAGCTCAGATGTCTCTGAGCCCCAGATCACCCACTTGTAAACGGGAATATCTTTTAGGATTAAATGAGTGGCCTATGTGTGTACTTAGTCCAGTGCTTGATAAATAGTGATGAGCTAGGTACATTTGGGGCATCTAAAGGTCAGTGAGGATGATTCAGGATGCACTTCCTATTTCATCTCAGTTCAGTCGCTCAGTTGTGTCTGACTCTTTGCGACCCCATGAATCGCAGCACGCCAGGCCTCCCTATCCATCACCACCTCCCGGAGTTCACTCAGACTCACGTCCATCGAGTCCATGATGCCATCCAGCCATCTCATCCTCGGTCGTCCCCTTCTCCTCCTGCCCCCAATCCCTCCCAGCATCAGAGTCTTTTCCAATGAGTCAACTCTTCGCATGAGGTGGCCAAAGTACTGGAGTTTCAGCTTTAGCATCAACCCACTCCAGTGTTCTTGCCTGGAGAATCCCAGGGACGGGGGAGCTTGGTGGGCTGCCGTGTATGGAGTCGCAGAGTCGGACATGACTGAAGTGACTTAGCAGCATTACATAATCTACAGCAAGGAATGTGCTGGTGCCATTGCAACTCAGGGAACCTGAATCAGGATTCCAAGGTGCTAATTTGCAAACTGTTAAAAGATAAACTGAGGCATATATTTTAAAAATTAAGAGTTTATTTGAGCAAAAATTGTTTTGAATTGGACAGCATCCAATCTAGCAAATAGAAAGGAGCTCTGAGGAGCTGTATGAAATGAAAGACTTTATTAGGCAGAGGGGAGTGGGAAGAGGAAAGTTATCTGGCAAAAGAAAAAAGTAGATTGTATTATTGCAAAGTTATTTTTCTTTAAGATAGTAGAGGTCTACCCAGCAGGTTACCCCACTACTGCTAATCAGATGGGTCCTGCATATAGTGGAAACTATAATTAAGCCTCAATTTGGTGACGTGGGGCTTAGCATAAGCGACTCCATTTTGGGCATGTTATCTTTTTCTTTGTTTGTTTTTTCCTTTTTTGTTATTGTTGTTTGTTCCTTTTTTTTTCTGTTGTTGTTTAACTAAAGAGAGAGAGATGCAGATGTACAGGAGCTGGTGGTAAACCCTACTTGGAGATGGCAGGAGGGCTTCACAGGCAGAAATGGGACTTTGCCAAGAATGAAAGCTGAGCAAGGATCTTTGAGGCCAAGGGAACCATAGATGCAAAAACTTTTATACAGTTAAGTAGGTGAAACACCCTGGTGAGTTTGGAGAAGTGTAAGCAATTAAACAAATATTTCTACTTTAGCCTTCTCCTTACCACCCATTTCTCCTCAACCCTCTCTGCCCCTGCTCTGCCATCCTGCCCCTCTAGGTTGTCACAGAGCACCAGGCTGGGCTCCCTATGTTATATAGCAGCTTCCCACTAGTTATCTGTTTTACAGGTGGTAGTGTATATATGTCGATAGTACTTTCTCCATTTGTTGCATCTTCTACATCCCCTGCTGTGTCCACAAGTCCATTCTCCACATCTGTGTCTCCATTCCTTCCCTGCAAATAGGTTCATCAGTATCATTTTTCTAGATCCCATATATATACACTCATATACAGTATTTGCTTTTCTCTTTCTGTCTTACTTCACTCTGTATTTAATAGGCTCTAGGTTCATACACTTCACTACAAACTTACTCAAATTTGTTCTTTTTTATGGCTGAGTAATATTCCATTATATATATAAAATAACTTATTATCCATTCATCTGTTGAAGGACATTTAGGTTGCTTTCATATCCTGGGGCTATTGTAAATAGTGTTGCAATGAATATCGGGGTGCTGCTGCTGCTGCTAAGTTGCTTCAGTCATGTCCGACTCTGAAACCCCATGGACTGTAGCCCACCAGACTCCTCTGTCCATGGGATTCTCCAGGCAAGAATACTGTAGTGGGTTGCCANGCTCAGCTTTCTTCACAGTCCAACTTTCACATCCATACATGACCACAGGAAAAACCATAGCCTTGACTAGGCGGACCTTAGTCGGCAAAGTAATGTCTCTGCTTTTGAATATACTATCCAGGTTGGTCATAACTTTTCTTCCAAGGAGTAAGCGTCTTCTAATTTCATGGCTGCAGTCACCATCTGCAGTGATTTTGGAGCCCCAAAAAATAAAGTCTGACACTGTTTCCACTGTTTCCCCATCTATTTCCCATGAAGTGATGGGACCAGATGCCATGATCTTCGTTTTCTGAATGTTGAGCCTTAAGCCAACTTTTTCGCTCTCCTCCTTCACTTTCATCAAGAGGCTTTTTAGCTCCTCCTCACTTTCTGCCATAAGGGTGGTGTCATCAGCATATCTGAGGTTATTGATATTTCTCCCGGCAATCTTGATTCCAGCTTGTGTTTCTTCCAGTCCAGCGTTTCTCATGATGTACTCTGCATATAAGTTAAATAAGCAGGGAGACAGTATACAGCCTTGACGTACTCCTTTTCCTATTTGGAACCAGTCTGTTGTTCCAGGTGCAGTTCTAACTGTTGCTTCCTGACCTGCATACAGGTCTGGTATTCCCATCTCTTTCAGAATTGTCCACAGTTTATTGTGATCCTGACTCCAATTCCTTTGGGGATGCTCACTCCAAGAGCTTTATGAGATCTTAATTCACATACAGTACAATTCATTTATTTAAAGCAGGGGTCCGCAACCTCTGGGCCACAGATCAGTACCTCCTGTTAGTTCAGTGGTGACATTAGATTAGAAATAAAGTGTCCAATAAATGTAATGAGTTTGAATCATCTCCAATCCCCTCATATCCCCCGCTTACCCCTCCTTCCCCAAATCTATGGAAAAATTGTCTTCCATGAAACCAGTTCCTGGTATGAGAAAGGTTTTGGGGACCACTGATTTAAAGTATACAATTCGGTGCCTTTTACTGTATTTACAGATATGTGTAGCTGTCATTACAGTCTTAGAACATTTTCTTCACCTCAAAAATAAGCCTGCATCTTTTAGCTGTCACTGCCCTATTCCTCCATCCTCTCCCTGCCAAGTGTTTCAAGGCTCCATCTTCCTCCTCTTATGTTTTTCAGTTGTGGACTCTGCCAGTTTGCCCGTTGCTGGATCGTGTGATCAAAATTCTCTGAATCTCTCTGCAAATAACCAATTTAGCTTTCCCCTCTCTAAAGTATTTGTTTCTTTGGGTGTTGAAGCAGCTGCTGCAGCCAACGCAAGGGCTTACCATTTTGCACTTTGTGGCCGTTCATATGGCAGCTTTATTCAACACCGCTCCTGTGCTGCTTAAGTTATTTGTTTTATACAAAAACAGTTCTCCCTGGCTTGCAGCTTCTCTGCTGCCATGTTGACAAATGTTGCTTCTAGTGAAATACACAAAAATAAATAACAGCAAGGGAGAAGGGAGCACAGAGCTAAGTGAATTCATTTTGCTTCTTGAGTGCCATTCTCATTTGTTTTAAAAACCACCCTGGTATTGCAGGCAGGAATGGAGGAGACAGGGGAACCACAGGAAACGAATGGGTCACATCTGATTCTTCGAAGGGACTGGTTGAGCAGACAAGTTGAGGGGTGTCTGGGATGTAGGGCCTGGGGGTAAGGAGCTTACAAGGAACCAGAGTACTTTGCAGATATTCAGATCATGGCAGTAGCCCCCATGTGGGTCATCCTTAGAGTACATCTGGTGCCTTCACTTGTTTTCTCATTCTGTTTATGCTGAGGCTCCATTTAAGGGCGGCTGACTCAGAAATGGATGATTGCAGTTAGTTCGTGTGTGACAGTGTGGTTTTGTGTGTGGGCAACTGGGAAGATTGAGGGTGTGAGGCTGTTGGAATTCTCAGGTGTTCAGGCTGAAGGTCTGACTTAAGTGAGGAGGCAGAGGGAATGTTAACAAGTACTGATTGCCTGTTATGAGCCAGGTGTTTCCACAAGCATCATCTCATCGAATAGTCAACAAAGGTTGGTGGCCTTATCTCTGTTTTACAGAGTAGGGAGAACAGAGTTTTGAGAATGTAAGGTAGTCACTTGTCAGCAGCGGAAACTAGGGGGTGAAATAAAATGGAAAGTCATTGTTTCCTGTCTTTGGAACCTGTTCCTGTTCCGCTGTAATAATAAGCAGTAAAAGGTATGGAAGGAAAAAATGGGGAGGGGGTATTGGAAAATAAGAATAATGGATAATAGTGGCAAGTGGTACAGACCAAAATGTGTTGTTTAGAAAAATAATGTTGCACATATTTTTTGAGAGTTTTTATTAAGTAAGCATCACCAACCCCACCCTTGCCCCCCCGCCCCCTCCCAAACAAAACAACAGCAATGACAAAAACTAAAGTAACTTTCAAGTGCACGTGAATCTTTCCTTGAGATGGGTGATGGACTAGAAAAGAGATTCCTCTGAATGTTCACAAATTGTTTTAAGGAGCATATTGGTGAGGCAGTGGCTGACAAATAATAGCCTAATTGGCTATGTAATGTGTGGGACATTTGCTTAGCCAAAACTCAACTCTGGGTCTTGCAGGGGATTCCTGCTCATTTGTCCAGTGACTTTCAATGTTGTTTATTTCCTAAATGCTGTTAAAAATTTTTTGGGGGGGTTTATTTCTAACAAGAACTGCCTTTGGAAAGGAGAGACAGAGAAGAGTCATGTGAATCGGACTAACTCCTTCTGAATTTTTTTCCTGGTATTATTCTGTTCAGTGGAAGTGTGAGGAAGAGTGTATAGGCAGGCAGAAGGAAAGAAGTCAGGTGAAAAGAATGTAATATTAATCTGTACTTTAGGTCTTAACTCATTCATGGTTGAACCTGAAGGATTTTTTCTCAACATATAAACTTCAGCCACAAAGTGAAGTGAAAGTCACTCAGTCGTATCCGACTCTTTGCAACCCCATGGACTATACAGTCCATGCAGCCACAAAAGAAATGGACATAAAGCAGGTGCTTGCATATTGTTAGATACCATCAGAAGGAAGGAAGTACAGTATAGTGTTTCTGATTAAAAGAGTCTGAAGTCCAGACTTCCTAGGTTTGAACTCTGATGTGACCTTGGACCTTATTTAGCTTTTCTGTGTATTGGGTACTTTGTTTTTAAAATGTTGATTGCAAGTAACTTCTCTTTTATGAAGTTGCAAGAACTCAATGTGTTACTTAATCCACATAAAGTTTTATAACAGGACCCAGCACTCAACACTCACTGGAAATTCAGTGTTATGACTGTGATCATCACAGATGCTGATTTTCCTTATTACTTCTCAATCCGTCTCTTCATTGTGCATACAGACAGAGTCGCTACAAACACAATTCTCTATGTACAAACCAGTTCGATAAGTCCAACCAAGTTAGCCTAGATACCCAACTAACACAGTCAGCTCTATAAGTCCTGTCCTGTAGTAGATTTATAATGTTTTTCACACAAATAATACATAAAGACAAACACAAAAATAAGAGATTTTACAGTACAGTACTTTGAAAAGTACAGTGGTACCAGCTACACCACTGCTGCTTGTCGCTTGCTTCTGGACATCTTGGGCTTGAAATCAAGATACTGCACTGCTGTACTCTAGACAGGGCTGTACAGTAAATACACAAACACAACCACTTGTACAGCGTGCACCCACTGGACAGTGCACGCAGACACGTGAGCTAACTTGTGTGATGGGACATGTGCATACATGCCTGCATCTTTGAAAGTTCACCACTTGAAGGTTTGTATGTAGGCAACTCTCTGTGTGTCCAAATTCCCTCTATTCAGATGCCCAAACAGTGCTCCCATGCCAGCCCCGGAGCTCTCTCCCTGAGTCTCGCTGATCTGGTTCTGGCTCCTTTGGGTTCTGTTTTCCAACAGGAGCAGGATGTCTGGACCTGAGAGAGTGAGCAGGCCGGGCTGGGTCCTGACCCTTTCGGAGGTGCTCAGCCTCTCGGTGGGCGGAAGCACGACTTGTTGGAACACAGCTCTAGATTGCCCAGGTTTCCTTTTGGATTCTGGAGTCTTTCTGGGCTCCTTGTTGTGGATCCATGCCAAGGCTGTCACTTGCTGAGCCAGGAATAATACAGGAATTAGTCTTTTTCTTCTTTTTACTAAGCACTAATCAATCTGCAGCTAACTCTGTATCTAATTTCTGAACCAGATGTCATGAATAACTGCCCCTGAATGTGTTTGCCAATAAAAGGATAAGTTTAAAGCTTTTAATCAATGCATCTTACACTCAGTATTTAAGGTCAGAGTCTTGCATGAGACTTTATTTTGATCAGGATAATTGTTGGGATAAAAAATGAATGGTTTTTTGAAATTATGACACTTGTGGGTGACTATAGTAAATTAATCTTTGAGAGGATGGAAAATTGTCAGTTTCATAAGAGTTCTCTTACTCTTTAGTCCTTCAGATCATTTATGGAAAAATATGACTTTAGGAGGAAAGCATTCTTTATCAGTTGGGAAAGAGATAAGAGACTAATGTAAGTTTCTAAGGAGTCACTGATGGATGGACAGAGGGGAAATTGGAAATGAAACTAAATATTTTGGATCTGCAGTGAGCTGCAGGGCTGGAGCTATGGCTGCTGTTTGTATTTTAAGTAATATGAATTTATAATTGTGAGTTTGCAGCATACCTTTCTCAAAGGAAGCCATGCTTCTTGACCCAAGAGTGTATTGTTGAGTGCTTAGCAATATCTGGTGTTTAGATATTGGCTCCACTGAATAGCCTAGGGCAAGTTAGTTCACCTCTTAGACTCTCAGTTTTTATAATTATGAAATGGCTATGATAGTGCTTCTTCACAATTGGAAAAATTTGGTGTGATCACATAATGTGAGAATGGGAAGAGAAGTGTCTGATGCATAAGAAGTGATGACAGGAAGCTTTTCTTCCACTTCTTTGGAGAGATCACTTGGCCTGCTCTCACACATTTTGTCTGGGCTGCATCTGGTTACATGCAATATTGGAATTTTCCTACCTTGTGTCAGTGAGTTGGAAATTGTTCCTGTTGACCTGGTTTTTGTGCCCCGGAAGGGGATGAGAGGAGTGATCAGGAAGCTGCCAAGTTCTGGAGAAGCTTTGTGGTAATTCTCCTTGTTGGTGCCTCCCTGGGTGAACAGTTCTGAGTATACAAGGGTTGGTGGATCTGGAGAATGAGACTCTGCTTCTTCGGCTATGGGGACAGCAGCTGGACTTTCTAAAGTTGCTTCCTCTTCCATAATGTGGGGATGCCAATAACGTGGGATGCTGTGAGGGTACAGTATGGGTGGTGGTTGTGAAAGACCATGGTAAGTGGCAGGAAGCTCCAGAACTGAGCGGCAGGGATATTTTCATCAGCATGAGCTGACAACAGTACTTATCCAAGAGTCAGTTCTGGTGTTTTACCAAATGTTAAAGGCTCAGGAAATACCCTCGAACTCAAGGAAGCGCTGTCTCTTCTCCACAGCTGGAGGAGCTTGTATCCAGAAGGCAGGACAGCTGGGCTCCCAGGATTTCTGAGAGAGCGGGCAGTCCTCCCCTCGCTCAGGCTCTCAGACCTGCGGGCTAGTCATGGGGGGTTGCAGTCAAGCTGGAGGTGAGCAGCACTGCAGTAGAGGCCTCTGCTGCCATGGGTTCGTTTCTCCCATTCACCTGCAGTCTAGCAGTAGTCTGCTTTCCTTTGCCACAGCTGTGACATTGTTTCTCAAAGACCTTTAGGAAGACAGAGCTGGATCTATCTTGCTTCTTGCTTCCCATTGTGCTGTTGTATGCAGAGTATCCTTGCTGTCCTTTCCCTTTTCTGATGACTTCACAGGTGACTAAACTGGAAGGAGAAGCCACAGAAAGATTGCCAAGCACCTCCCTCTGTGCCTCCTCCGCTCCAGACCCCAGTGCTGTGTTAGGAGAGGCGCTCCCCTGGCAGAAGGGTGGAAATGCCATCCAGTACAGACGATGGCCCCAGGAGATCATGACTCGAACAGAGCAAGGCGGGAGGAGCAGCAGAGGACAGTTAAGACACGGAGAGTAAAGCCAGCTAGTGCCAGTTAGTGAACAGTCTTTTCTCTCTCTCTGAGGCTTTTGATTTGACTCTGTAGGATGTAGGGATTTGTTGGAGGATGTTAAGTAGTAGGCAATGACAGTATGAGGTCACACTTGCTTATGGCAAGAGGGATGATGAAGGGTGGATGGTGCTGGGACAGGAAATGGAAGCACAGAGGACTGTCGCAGGATTTCAGGTGGGAGGCCCTGTGGAGCTTGCCTGTGTAGGGCATTGTCAGTGTGGGTGTCAGGAAGCTGTGAGAGGTTTTGTTGGCACAGAGCACACTGACATCTCAGTACCTGCTTTGGGCCAGGAACTTTCAGAAGTTTACCTACATTAGCTCATCTGATTCTTGCAATAGCAGTGAGAGAAAGGTGGTTTTGTTTTGTTTTGCCATTTTGCAAATAAAGAAACTGAGGTGTATAGGTAATGTAGCTTGCCTGAGGTTTCTGGCAGCTGGAAAGCTGTAGAGTAAGGATTTTAACTTGATTCCATCAAACTCAAAAGTCCTTTCTCTTCCCGTTACACCACACCATGGCCCTCAAGACACAGCCCTCATGTCGTGGTTTTGCATTAGCAAATAACTTTGCAGGGACTGGTCTATTAATAGTGATCTCTTTTCAACATTCCCATGAGATGAGGGAACACAATTAATTGTTCAGGTGAGGGATTAGAGCCATTGGGGAGGTTAAGGGACTTGGCACAGTCATCTATCAAGTGGTTTTGGGGAGAGCAGGCAGGGGTGAGGTTTGAAGCAGACCATGTTAAGACTGTATAGTCTTACAGAAAACAAGAATTCGTCAGCCCAGTTTTAGAAGTCTGATCTTTCTTTTAATTCATAGATTAGGAAAACTATAGGGGAGATGGTATGCAAGGCAAGTCCCTGAGGACGAGATGGCACAAAGTGTGGTGGCGTCTTGAGATTACTTTATAGTCAGACTCTGTCCTTTTGCATAGTCTTTAATTAAAACAACAACCTCCCCCAAACTAATCTTTATTAAGCATGGAAATTGGGGTAAGGGTGAAGAAACTTGTCTCTTAAAAAGATCTCAGTACAATGTATGCCAAAACCAATACAGTACTGTAAAGTAAAATAAAAATTAAAAAAAAAGATCTCAGTAAAAAATTTTTTCCTTTGCCATAAGAATTGTTTTGCTGAGCTTAATAATTAGAAGAATTCTCACAACGCAGCTTCTTTTTCTTCCTATTTGATTTTACATGTTTGATATTACTATTGGTTGCCATGGGGGTACTTAGAGTGACACAGAGAGCAACGTTATGACACAAAGAGCCGTGGGGAACCCTTGTTAATTACATTCTGCCCCCATTCCTTGTCTCTTTGTCTTTATTACTATTATTTTAAAATATTTATTTATTTTTTGTTGTGCTGCGCGGGCTTTTCTCTGGTTGTGGCGGGCAGGGGCTGCTCCCGAGCTGCAGTGTGTAGGCTTCTCCTGTTGCAGAGCACTGGGTCCAGGCCGTGTGAGCTCAGAAGTTGGCGGCACAAGGGCTCAGTAGTTGCAGCTCTCTGTGCAGTTGCTCCACGGTATGTGGGGTCTTCCTGGACCAGGGATAGAACCCATGTCTCCTGCATTGGCAGGTGGATTCTTTACCACTGAGCCACCAGGGAATCTCGCTCATTATTATTATTATTACAAGTTATTTTTAATTTTTAAGAGATGAATGCATTGAGTACCATGGGTCCTGAGAATGACTTTAGAGCTTTGCCTTTTACTTTCCTGGATACTTTGGGCATGGGAGATCAAGAAATAGATCACTAGATATCATCTTGTGATATGAGTTGAGGGAATTGCATTTGGAAAGAGGGAGTAAAGGCTAGGGGTTGGAAAGATGCTGGACTAGAAACCTGAATGATTTCACATTTTGTAAAATGGTTGTCCCTGGATGCTGTGTACCTTCAGCATCGTTTACCTTCTGCAAACGGAGACCACATTTTGGCCAATCCTCAGCCTTCTATTGCTTTCTCTCCAGAAGTAACAGAGTGAAGATGAAACATTGGCTGTGTGTGTGTGGCTGGTAGAGCTGTAGGTAGTGAGGTGGCCACCTTACCCAGTGAAACCTTGTTTGTGTCAGATACTGGTGAAGTGATCTGGTTTCTGTAGACTGGGTGCCAAGTATGGGGAGAAGGACGTGACAGTCATTTACAGTGTCATATTTAGTCTTTTGCAGATGTGCTTACAGTTTTAACAAAAGAGGAGAAGAAATTATAGGGTGGAAGAGAAATGCCTACAGACAGCTTGTTAAAGCCTAGGAAGGAGGAAACTAGTATTTGTGTTTTAGGAACGTTAAGCCCTTGCTTACATATCAGCAAGCAAAATATTGGCATTCACTTCTGACTTGAGGAAGGCATGTCTGAAGTCAATAGAAGGAAATGCCTAAACACAGGCCTTATGCAGAAAGAAAGGAGAGCCGTGGAAATGCTCAGGATTATCTCATAAAAGCCTTTTGTGTATTCGAAGCCTCTAATGAAATAAGCCTTGTTCTCTAGGCCAGACAACTCCAGTTGTTTTTCTTACCTTTCTTCATTGTATCTTTTCTCATCTCTTTTATGCTTTTGTCACCTTTCTCTGTTTCTTTGTGTTAAATGATACCCATCAAAATTGAACTTTGTGCTCTAATATGTATTCCTCTTCTCATTTCACCTGTGCGTAGTGTTAGTGCCTAGAATGTGGTGGACACATAAAGTGAGCGTCTGCTGAATGAGTGAAAGGAGATGCACCTAATTCTTTGCTTTAAAAGTCAGTATTTGCTCTGAGGCAAGTAAAAAAAAAAACTTTGTTTTGTTTTTTATTATAAACACCAAAATTGTTGGCTTGTATTGCCACAGCAGAGCAGTATGCAGTGAGTATAAAGACATATAAAACTTTTTTTCAGAGAAGAACGTTCTTCTCTCCGCTCTCAATTAGCTCCTCAGTCCCTGCCTTCCTGCCTGTCTCCCTCTTTCACAGCTTCACTTCTTTCCTGTCACTCATTTCTTCATTCAAGAGCCTTTGACAACCTCTGCTGCAAAACAGGCATTGTTTTTAGAGCTGAGGTTATTGTTATAAACAAAATAAAGTTCCTGTTCTCATGAAGTCAATGTTTCAATGAATTAAGGGATATAATTGACCAGAAAAATAATTCTTTTTGGTGGCAAGGCTTTCAGATAGTGAGGCTGGCAGCTGTGTGGGTGGCTGTATTAATGATTGCTCTATTGTCAGAGACTTGCTGGCAAGGAAGGCTGTGCTTTCACTCTGCTTTCTATTTACATAACCATCTATGAGTCCCTATGTAGCATTTTACCTGATGTGTAAGATTCTGTCTGGGCAGGATTTTGTCAGTTATCATTTATATATCCTTTCTTGAAATTGGATTAGATCCCTTTGATTTATTTGGAGAGAGAAATGGGTAATACACAGGATATTTCTGCTGAGCATCTATTATGCTATGAAGTGTGTTTTATTTACATTCCATTTTTCAGAGATTGGTGGGTTTTTTCTTCTTTTTTTTTTATATTGTTTTTCCAGTTTATTACAATTATCTAATTAATATTCTTAATGCCTCCCATGGGTTTCAACAGTTGGAACACAAAGCACATGCATCAACCCTATGAACTGATGAAAACCCAAGACTGTGGTATTCATTAGTCCATTCATTCAGCAAATGTACAAAGGAAGGACAGTATATTTCTTCTCTACACATTTTACAGTCCAACATGGCATTGATATATAGAAATATAAATGAGACTTCTTGAGTGTAAATAGGCCAACAGAATTCTGAATAAATAGCAATGAGCTTATAAGACAAGTAAGTAGGTCAGCCTGGTTGTCCGAGATGGCTTCACAGAGGAGGTGATCTTTGATCTGGCTCTTGAAGAGTGAGGATGTGTTTGCCTTTCAGGTCCAGCTGAGAGAGCTGAATTTATTTGTCTTGCTGTAATCATTGGGGTGTTGATCCTGAGGTTTGATCCAAGTTGATCCTGGCTTTCTCTCCAGGCACTGGACTTGGGGACGGTGGTCTCTTTGCAAATGCATACAGCCTGGGTTTTGTTTGTTCATCTCTGAAGCAGTTGGAGTATAAACAAGGTTGACACCAGGACTCCTTCTTTGTTTTGTTGCTGCTTTTGTCCATCCATAAGTTCAGATGGACAGGCTCCAGTTTTCATGGTGCTGTATTCCAGTATTTTGGGTAGGTTACTTATTTGTGTGGTAACTTTCTGATGTAGGCATAGTTAGTAAATGAACCAGGAACTAGCTGTTGACCCTCTCCTGTCCTCCTTCTGTTCAGATAACCTGGAGTAAACATAAGAAACATCTCAGGGGGCTTCCCTGGTAGTCCAGTGGTTAAGAATCTGCCTGCCAATGCAGGGGACACAGGTTTGATCCCTGGTGGGAGCTAAGATCACCATGCTGTGGGGCAGCTGAGCCCATGGTGCAGCTAGAGAGCAAGCATGCCACGAAAGATCCCACGTGCCACAGCTAAGACCTGAGGCAGCCAAGTAAATAATAATAGTAAAAAAAAGAAGCAAATTTCTGTTGTCACCATGTTTGGTTACCAACTCGGAACCCGTGGAATGGCCAGGAAGGCATCCAGCGAAAATGTATTGGGGAAGTCCGAGAACAAAGTGTTTCTTTTAAGAGTTTAGAAAAGCTCATTGATGTATTTATTACTTGCTGAAAGGCCCAGTGAGTTTGCCAGTCTCCTCCTTGTCCTGAAAATTGCCTTCAGTTGCTTTAAAGTTGTGGAGCTTTTTCTTTTAACCCCCATCTGAGATCTATCAAGGGCGAGACAGCTGGTGAGTGAATAGGCCTTTCTAATTTTTGTGTCTTGGGTAAGAGATGCTCAGCATTATATCCTGTATAGGTGGGCTTGCTAGATCATTTCAGCCCTGCAGCTCACCCTCATCATTATTAATGCTTGGAGTAAGGGCCTGTTTTCTCTTTATGTTAGCAGAAATATGGGAAAATAGAGATATGAGTGAGGATGATGGTAGGATCATTTTGAGTATGTAATAAACACCTTGCAAGTGTTTGCTTATTTAATCCGTATGACAGCTCTACGAGGTAGGTCTATTTTGTTCATAAGTAAACTGAGTCACAGAGAAGTTGGACATTTTGCTGAAAGTCACACAGCTGTCTGCTTTGGAAGCCCACATACTTGATTACTTTGCTGCATTCCTTATTGAGATGACGGAGCCAAATGCCTTAATAGCGTACGACTGGTCTTCAAACACCCCATGTCACCCTGACAGTTGTGCACTGGGGAGGCAGATTTCATTGGTGTCTGTCAACAGGTGTTACACCTTTTCAGTGAGACCCTTGTTTTTGTGACTATTCTGTAGCTTTTGTGACTTTCTTAGGGCTTTTAAAAACCCTGTTTTTAATGTTTTTAACTTTCCCACTCCTCAATGTAAAGAACCCATTTCAAAGATTGGAAACCTTTTGGAAGTTGAACCTGACTCATAGGTCTTCATGTTTTCAATTTTTTTTGTCCTTGAAGGGTTCATTTTGCCTTTCTGTCAAAGAGAGGATCCCATACAAATAGAGGCTTTAATGTTTGCTTGCAGTACACTGCGCCACCCCCCCCCCATTTTGTATTTTGACTTTTGATCTAATAAATGAAAGAAAAAATGTTTAATGTTAAATTGAAAATGAAAACCACTTCTTTCACTAACTCTGTTTCATCGTATGATATAAACTCAAGCAATAAAGCCCTGCCCCAAATACAAATGTCATGTCCTGTAAAAAAAAAACACAGATTAACATAAAAACTTAGCAAAGTAGTTTCATTGGGGATGAATTTTTAAAATGAAGGTGTATTTATGGTGAAAACAGAGAATGGTTATTCCAGACCATAGAGAGAGGCTCCTATAATATATTTAAGTTGATCACATATAAATCACTGCTTTCTATGGAGGCTGAAAGAAAGGCATAGAAATCTAACTCCTTTATGCAAAGAACTGCTATACATTTAAAATAATTATGAGGGACAGTCATATACAAATAGAAAAGTAGATTTTGAGATTCAGAAAACTCAAATGAGAAGTTTCTAGCTGTAGTTATTTGGGTTAGTGTGTAAGGCACTTCTCATATAAGCTGGTTGCAAATAGACTTGAAGGCAAATAGATTTCCCCAGTGGTCTGCTGACTTCTTTTTCAGTCTTGTTTAACCACTAAATACAATGCTGAGAGTTGCTTTCCATTACCCTCTTCTAGCTTGGGTCTGTCCTGGAGTCTATGGACCAAAAAGTCTGTAGCTTGCAAGGCTGATAAAAGCCTCTCCTCTGCTGCCTAGAAATGGCCCTGGATCAGCAGTTTGTTGTCCTGCCCTGAGAGGGAATAGGTTCCAGATCTGGTCTCTAGCCTAGATTCATTGGGATCCTCTGTGCCATCCCAGAGTGGTGTGTTGCTTGATAAATGTAACACCCACCAGCTTTGTCTGATAATGTGTCTGGCCTAGCTGCTGTGCTGTGATTGGAATCAAAACATATGGCTTGCTATTAGGGCAGTGACTGGCTGTGGAGCACAGGACGTCTGTCGCTTTTCATTGCTTATTGATTTAGTGAGTTAGAATGCCTTTCCTTTGGTGCTGGCTTTAGATAGTTCAGCCCTGTTGGCCATTTTGTAAGATTGTCTTCATGTGTGACTTGTATGTATTTCCTTGATCTAGGCGGGGGATACAGGGTCAAGGACTGAGGGGAAGGGATAATTGTTTACAGAAAAGGTGGAGGGGTTTGGATTTGAAATGAAATAGGAGGCTGGGGAATGTAGGCTTCCTTTGAATATCGAGGAAATTCTTTAAACCCCTAGATAGCCTCAGAAAGTCCTTTCTTTGCTCTCACAGTAGGGAGTTTGGCTGGCTTGAGCTAATAATTGGAATCGGAACTGGGAGTTGTGGGTTAAATTTCTCCCTGGCAAAGGCCAGTGTTTGGGGCTTACCTGTATTCGTGTCCTGCTGCCCCTCTTTGGATCTTTTTAAACTGTATACGATAAATGCTGACTTGATACATATTTTGGTTATGTTTTAGAGCTTTTTTTTTTTTTTTTCTTTCAACACATTGACTGAGTACCAGTTATGTCGCAGAGCCTGTTCTTGGTCTTGGGATATATTGGTATGCAAAAGAAACAAAATCCTAAGTCTTAGAGTTCATATTCTAGTAGACTGTTACATTACAGTGTTCTTTATTTGAGAGGACCAAGGTTTTAGTCATTGCTGAGGTGGCACTCTGGCATGGGTTGGGGGAAGAGATTGGATTCAAGTCCTAGGAACTGTCCTGACTTGCTGAGTTTCTCTGAGCCTCAGTTTTCTCACCTGTAAAATAAGGAAATTGAATATTCTTTTTTTTATTAGCAATAAATCATACTGAATGATTTGTAGAGTCTTTTTCCAGTTTTGTAATTTATGATAGTGGTTCCCCTGAACATTTCATTTCAGCCTTTTATCTGAGCTGGGCTTGTAACTGATGATCAGTCTTCGTGTGTTAATTTGAAAAAGACTTTTTAGACTAAGGAAGAAGATAATTGTTTCTGGAGAGTTGATATTTCTACATATGGTCATGGGATTTTTTGGAAAGTGTAGTGAATTTATAGATTTTTCTAAAGCATTACTCCAGGACATTTTCATTCTTATCACAACGAACGTCAGAGATAACATTTATTTTTTAAAGTCTTCACATACAGGCTCTTCTTGGCACTATACTTGCTGCTGAAGCTACAGTGATGGGGGCCTGGCGTTTGAAATAATGTTAAAAGAATACCATGGGATAGAATTTTTAAAAACTCGTGAAAACAGAGTAACTTCCCAGCTTTTAAAAAGAAAAGGAAAAAACAATAGGAACCGTTCATTTAATCTGTGAGCGTATACGTACTTTTTACATAAAGTCTGAGTTTCCCTTGTGTCCTATGAACTGGTTGGTTGCAAATGAGAAGAGTTGCCTGTTCTTACATGAGCCTGAGAAACAGTCATCATTGTGTAAGAAATAACTTTTTTGTTTGTGTGAAATCATAAGACAGAACCCATTCCAGCATACGCCTCCAATATAAAGCTCAGGGATGGAGGCCTGTTAATCAAGCGGAAGTATGGGAGGTGAGAAATGAAACACAGGTCTTATTTTTCACACCTCTAAATGAGTGACTGCAAAGGAAGAACTTAAAAATAATAATGCAGCCTTTTTCTTGCATCACACCTTTTAATAAGGCAGTTTAAAAATATTTAGGGTGAACCTTCATCAGGATATGTGTAATTGCCTCAGCACAGTTTAGGAGTCCACTGAGGTGATGCCTCCACAGTGCCCAGAAGCTTGGAGGCAGATGCCTGGGGGTTGAGAAGCTCTGTCACTCACTGGTATATTGAGGATGATCTGGTGGAAACCTTTCAGGATTTGGGATCTCATTTTCCTCTCAAATGCATGCTCTCGGGGGAGAAGCCATGACAGGAGTGTATGATTTACATCTGTTTATAAGGTACTGATCTTGTAAGTATAGGCACGTAGACATCCTTGGTTCTGTCTACCTATAACAATATCTCCTTATCCTTTTTGGTCCATTTCAAATGCCTTCATCTCTGTGACATCTTTTCCTAACCACCCCCAGCTGGCCATCACCTCTCTCCATTATGTTTCAGACAGATTAGACTGACACTTTGTGTTTTTATTCCAGGTTGACTACTTAGAGGCGGTTTGATCTTGGGCAGATTACTTTGCCCTTCTGTATCTTCATTTCCTCATCTGCAAAGTGGAGATAATACAAGCATCTACCTTTTAGTATCATGGTGATTATGAAATGAGTTAGTGTAGGCGATACACTTAAAACTGTCTGGCATTGTGCTGCTGCTATTTTATCAATATTATTATTTTACTTCCCTCTTGATACATAGTTCATGTTCTTCTTTGCTACACTGATGTATTTAACTTCTCTGCCTTAAATTGTGCTTGATTCCGTCTAACTTGAAATTTCTTGTAACACCTAGCCTCGTACCTTGGACATGCTAATAATTTGGCTCACATACTGTGAGCCCCCTGGATGATATCATGGAACATTTTGTTAAGAATTCAAAACAAGGTGCATTCTCATTCTGAATATTAGAAACTTAGAAGTTGAATGGGGACTGATCTTGTTTGTTTCTTAATTGCTGAGACAGCAGCACCAAGGCCAAACACTCGCTCATGGTCTCCCACTGAGTGGCCTGATAAGAAGGCTAGCCACTCAAGGCTTAGGGACCTCATTCTCCTTTTGCTGATATTACTTGCATAAATGAGATGGCTTCTGATAATTCTCTGAGCACTTTAGGCCAGGTTAATACTGACCAGTAATTTCCTGAAGTGCCATGTAGTGGCAGGAACATGATTTATGTAACATGGGCCCTTGCTAGCTAGGATGAACACTGGAAGACCAGCTGTGCTTCTGTAATTATGAATGCCTTTCAGAGGAAATGGCAACCCACTCCAGTACTCTTGCCTGGAAAATCCCATGGGCGGAGGAGCCTGGTAGGCTGCAGTCCATGGGGTCGCTAAGAGTCGGACACGACTAAGTGATTTCACTTTCACTTTCAGAGGAACTGCTTTTATTCCCGAGAGCTCCCCTCCCTCCCTTTAAACCATCAAGGGAGTCCATATGGTGATGAATGGAGAGGTGAAGGACTGAACTAGCTGGATCTTTCCTCAGCAGTTCTAGAGACAACTGTGATTTAGGGCATTTTGGCCAGCTGACACCTTGGTTGAAAGTATGGAATTAAAATATACAAATGATAAGTGTGTGGGGAAGACCTTATAAAAAGAAATGCTACTTGACTTCCAGCCAGGTTAGATCTGCTTTCCCAAGGTAAGCACTTTGACTCCTGCAAAACTTGTCTGAATTCGTCATGCAGAAGATTGCACTTCACTTATCAGCCAAACCCTATTCACATTAGGAGAGTGTTGTTGGCCTGACAAGTATGTGGTTGTGGGAAGCCAGTGTTCAGAAGCTGATGAGTTCTTTGACTTTGGGCTCTGGAAGAACAAATAGCTCCTTGAGTTTAAATTTGCCGAGTACGAAGCATCTCTGGTCCTAAGACTGCAGCTTTGTCAAGGGTGCTTACTTCCCTCTGGGCCTGTGGATCCAGACCAGGGTAGATGAGGATTCATTGTCCTTCACAGATTCAGCAAAGTCTACCTGTCCCTCTCTCCAGGCTGCTCATGTAATTGTACTAATACTGCCTCTGAGAGATTTTAAGAATTCCTCAGAGGGATCTGGGGAGGATAGAAGGACCTCCTTGATAGTTTAGAAATGTTGCTCTTATCTCTTGATTGACTGCATACTGTTTTGGTTTCTGCTTAGGCCAAAATCTCCTTGCTGGTTATGTTGTCTTTGATCCATACTTTCCCCATAGGCTGCATCACATGGGAAATGCTTTAACTGGATTTCAAAAAGTTCTCAGTTATATGTGTGAAGTCCAGCCAGTTACTTGGTTTTTTAAAACTTGTGGTAAAAATGCCTATAAGATAAAATCTACCATCTTACCTATTTTAAAAAGTATTCATTTATTTTTGGCTATGTTGGATCTTCATTGCTTTGCGGGCTACTCTCTAGTTGCAGTGCGAAGCCTTCTTGTCAGTAGCACTGGCTCTGGGGTGCGCAGGCTTCCTTAGTTACAGCAAGTGAGCGCGGTAGTTGCAGCTCCCCGGTTTTAGAGCACGGGCTCAATAATTGTGGCACATGGGCCTCGTTGTCTCACGGTATGTGGGATCTTCCTGGACCAGGGATCAAATCAGTGTCTCCCACACTGGCAGGCAGATTCACTACCACTGAGTTGCCAGGGAAGCCCCATCTTATCTATTTCTAAATGCATAGTTCAGTAGTATGATGTACACTAACCCTGTTGTGTAACCAATCTCCAGAATTCCTTTCATCTTGCAAAACTAAGAGTCTTTGCCCGTTAAGCACTAACTTTCCATTCTAACCACCATTTCGCCTTATACCTATGCCTTATTACTCTAGGTACTTTATATAAGTGGAATTTTGGTATTTGTCTTTTTGAGACTGGCTTATTTTGCTTAGCATGATGTCCCCAAGATTCATCCAAGTTTAGTATGTATCAGGATTTCCCTTCCTTTTTTGAGGCTGAATAACATTTCATTGTATGTATATACCACATTGTGCCTGTTCTTTCATCCGTCTGTCGACACTTGGGTTGCTACCACCTCTTAGCTATTGTGAATAACGTTGCTATATATATGGGTATGAACTATCTCTTCAAAATTCCTCTTTCAGTTTTTTTGGATATAGACCCAGAAGTAGAATTGCTGTATCATATAATTTAATTTTTAATTTTTTGAGGAGTGGCCATGCTGTTTTCTTTCTAAGAGTTGCATTTAAATTAGCTTTCTCAGGCTTTGATGTCCAGAGTGCTTTGAGCTGTCCCTGAATGAGTGTGTTTCTAGCCTTCTGCTCTAGCACACCTGAACTTTGACACACTGTTCATGTCTCGCTTTGGTCCTTGTTGGTTGTACTTCTCATTAGATTAGACCCAGAGGACAGCCTTCTCAGGATCCTGGCTAAATAGTGGAGAAGCAGGTTGAATCTTAGAAAGCCTGAGCTCTGGTGTTTACCTGGTGTCATGCTTCTCACCCTTGTCTGCAGATAAGAGTTGGGATGACATGATAGCCTCCTAGAAAACTGGATGGTACAGCCCCAGTTGTGTTCTTCCTAAACCTATCCTCTGCCTTTGGGCTTACATAATTGGAAGTGGGTGAAGCAGTAGGCTACTCACTCACTCACTCACTACTGTTTATATGTACTCGAGGGAGAACTGGAGACTAGATTAGGAAGTGAGTTGCCTGTGGATCTTACTGCTAAACAGTCGGGTGTCTGTATATGGCCAGCAGGGAATGAGGCATAAAGTGAAAGAGAATCTCTGGATACTTCTACACCCCACTGATGGCAGTATGTAGTTAGGCTGTGGTTCTGAGTTCTCTCCAGAGAACCAGAGTACGTGGGCCCTTCTGTACTGAGGACGCTCAGGCGTGTAGCACTATTAAGGACCAACATGAGGGTCACTTGCCATTTCTTTTCTGTCAGTGCAGAAGCTGCCATCTTTCCGGTGGCCTATGGACATGATCCTTAGATGATTCTAGCAGGTGTATTTCCTCATAGAGGGTAGCCAGTAAGCTGTCTAGTAAGGTCTGCATTTCGGATTATTAGGGCTTCTACCTCCTTTGAAACACACATTGTGCCTGCTGCTTACTGTTCCCTTTTCTCTCCATATTGTCCAAGATCAGTCGCTTTGTTTGTGAAACTTTCTCAGAGAACGTCCTCTTCTGTGCTTGGCTCCACTCTGAGGTTATTGTTATCTTTGTGCCCGACATGGTAGTATTGTTACTGCCTGTGTTACCTGTGCCAGAGAGAGACTTCACCCTCCTCCGTTCAAGTGTCTGTCTCTCCCAGGACCTTATGCTGTATTTGATATATTGCTGCGTCTGTGACAATTGTCTGGTGAATATTTGATTTGTCATAAGTGACAGATGCAGTGGAATTGAGTAAATTATTAGTTTTAATCATGACCATTGCCCCACATAGCTGTTTGGCCACATCCAAAGCACTCACTCTTTCATCCCAGATTGTAGAAACTGAAAGAAAAAATAAGCCTAGGGTAAAAAAAAAACAAAAACAAAAAACTTAGCACTTTCCATGTGCTAGGTATTTTGCTAAGCACTTTGCTCATATTTCCTCATTTACTGTTTCAGTGACCTAATGGAGTACCTTTGCATTTTATAGGTTATGAAACAGACACCGAAAACGGTGGCTATCTGCTAGGTTCAAATCCAGGTAGTGCAGCCTCTGAATATACATTTGATTTTATGTGACATTAGTAAACGTTAGTTCACTAGCCACAGACCTTAGGACCCACTCAGTACCACCAGCTCTGGACCTGCCAACTGTGAGGTGCAGGCCGAGCACGAGTACCCGGGGGACGCCAAGTCCTTGCACCAAGGTTTCAGTTAGTGATGACAATGGAGGGGAGTGATCAGTGATCAGTGTGGAAGTTGGGCCATAGAGAAGGTTGTGTGCCCCTGGATAGGAGCTCAAGAGACATAGTTGCCTCGACTAGGAAGGAGGGGAGCCGAGGGAGAGTGGCCCCAGTGGAGGAAGGAGGAGGATGAGGTGGTGAGGTGGCTGCAAGGAAGGGGACAGGGAATCATGGCCTGAGGGGGTTAACTCGTCTCCAAGCTCCAGATGGAGGCAGGTTCCCATCTCTGCCGACTGGGCCTCGGGTATCTCCACCCTGAAGCATTGAGGCAGAGCCTGGGCACACGTGTTCACTTACGCTGCTTCCCCCACCCTTTGCGGCCAAGCGGAACATGAAGGAAAGATTAACAAACATCCCAAGTCTCTCGACACATAGATCAAAACATATTGATGGTGTCTTGCTACTCTGATAATTTCATTGAACTGTATGAAGCTTAAAATTGATACATAGACATCCTCCTGATTAACATTAAGTGCTGCTGTCAGTCTGACATAGCTGGATAAACCAATATTGAATAATCTATTAAATATGTCACACTTGAACAAGGAGCGTAAATCATATTATATTATTTCAGCTGTAATTAGGTGGGAGATAAAATCACAAATAGACGAGTTTAGTGAATATTTCTCAGTGTGTACACAGCGTCCCTGTAATTTCTGTCCTCACTCCACAGGGAGAAAGAAGTTGACTGCTTTCCAAGTATCGACTGCTGTCCAGGAAATGGGATGTTGAGGGGTGACTTACATAGTGTTCGCAGAGTGGGTTTCATTGATGAATTCAACGAGACTAGCTGCAATCTTCCTGAAGTTAATGGCGGTGCAGATGCACCATTCTGCGCTTAGCTGGCAATGGTCGGCTCCGCAGCCTTGCAGGCCTGATGTTTCCTCAGATTACGATATGTTTGCGCCTCCGTGTCTGCTTCCCTCCCTTCCTGGGAGATGCCTGGTGCCTTTATTGGCCGGAACTAGCGGATGCAAACCAGAACTTGCGGGTAGACAGGATGGTGTAACGCTCAGTCCTTCATTGCTCCTCTTTGCCAACCCACAGAGAAAGCGCGATTATTGGAAATAAATGAGGGGCATAAGCTGAGACAAAAATTATAAGGAGATTATGTTAGGAGGGTCCAAAGGAACTGAGCTGTAGCTGAGAAATGAGAGAATTCTAGTCCTTCCTTCACAGGGTTGTTGTGAAAAATAAGACACACATTAAACCTTCAGAATGGTGCTACCATATAGCACGGGTTTCAGTACTTATCAGCGCTTTTGTTATTATAAGAAAAATGGTCGATTTTTGTGGGGTGTGGTCAGGGTGGAATTCAGCAAATGTGGAATTCAAGAACTGTATAAAAAGCACTGGACTTGAATGATGTGCCTCCTTTCCATTGGCTGGCGTTAGCCTAACAGGACAGGAGGTTGTTAGTTCTCATTTGGGGCTGTTACCACGTCAGTATGTTTGAAACAGTGTGTACTGTCATCTTTTATTGAGAGGCCATTGTTTTCTTTTTCGCCTTTTTAGGAGTTTGTTTCTCAAATATCAGTTTGGTCCATTTCAGGTGATTCAGTTAATGAAGGAAAACATCTTTTACACCTTTACATTATGAATGCGGACCTTAGAACTTTGTGTGGATGTTATAATCATTCAGCAGATGTTTAACAAAATCCTGTAATGTATAGTGTGTGAATATTTTTGTATGAAGTGTTTGCTTAAAGTTCGCTATGTCTGTGATGCTACCCTCAGCTCTCAGTTCATAGGGATTTCTGTACAGACAAGTGGAGGAGCTGCAGGGGGCTCATTCCTGGCTGCCTGAGGAAAGTTGTTTTTTTTTTTTTTTGCCAAGTTGCACGATTTGCAGGATCTTAGTTCCCTGACCAAGGATTGAACCTGGGCCCCTGGCATTTCAGGTGCAGAGTCCTAACCAGTGAACCTCGAGGAATTCCCCTGAGAGGTTTTGAGGTGGCTAATCTCTTGGCTCCAACATGATTGGAGCCAACAGTTCTGGCTTGAGCTAGCTGGACTTTGGGGCTTGGACTGTGTAGCATGTACTGTGTCTAGGCTGAGCTACGTGGAGTTAGAGGCACTTACCCTGTGTCCCCTAAGTCAGTGCTTTGCAGAGTGCTGCAAACAAGCTGTGGGTTTTAGGAAGAGAAAGCACTTTAGAAAGCAAGGATTCCCAGAGTCCTACCAGAGAGCAACTGAAGGCTGACGTTTCCCCCTCCAGACCAACTGCCTGGCCCTGGTTTTTCTCACTACTTTGCATAATAACTTTCTTCTCCTTTCTCTCTCTCAGCTGCACTTAGAAGGACTTAATGACACCATTTAAAGTTAGAGGATAACTATAAAGCTGATCTCTTCATGAATGCCAATTAGTTGTACTTTAAAAAATATAATTTCACATATGGCAGGAACAGGTTGCTACTTGAAGGAGCTGATGGCCAGTGGGTTTTCGAGTGGAAATGTGGCTTCACCTGCTGACCTGTCCGTCAGGAGACGAGTATTGGAGAACTGTGGCGGAGGACCGAGAGCCTCCGAGGAAGGAGGAACCGAGGGCGGCTAGCTCTGCAGTCGCTGTGGCCACAGCATGCTCCTGGCTCTTGCTTGTGCATGCTCCCTCAGTCGTGTCCGACTCTTGTGACCCCATGGACTGTAGCCCACCAGGCTCCTCTGTCCATGGAATTTTCCAGGCAAGAAATACTACAGTGGGTTGTCATTTCGTACTCCAGGGGATCTTCCTGACCCAGGGATCCTACCCAGGTCTCCTGTGTCTCCTGCATTGGCAGGAGGGTTCTTTACCATGGTGCCATGGGGGCTCTTGAATATTAGTGTGTAAATTACCCTAAAATCTACTCAAGCACCAGAGATCTTTGTACGTGTACCCATAGGTTTTGTTATTCTTAATAATTTGCTTTTCTGTCCTATGACTTTTTTTTTTAAGACTGTTTTTTTCCACAGCATTAGCAGGTACCTAAAATGGAAAGTGGTGAGTATGTGGATTTGCAGTTTCAAAGAGAAATTTGCTTGAGTTCAAGACACTTAGAACCACGCACTGAATGCTGCTGGGTCCCAGGCATCATGTTCAGCCCTGGGTGTACAGAAGTGAGTGGGGACTGTTTCTGCTCTCAAGGAGCTTAGCTCACAGTTCGGTGTGCTTGACTGTGCATGAGTAGATGGTCTCAGTACAGCAGCAGTAGGACCCCAAGGTGTGTTGGTAGCGTAGGAGGTACAGCGGTAATTCTTTGGGGGAGGGGGTCAGAAGGCATCTAGGGGAACTCCATGGTCAGGGTGGGTTTGGAGGACAATAGGAAGTTTGCCAGATAGACGAGACACATTGCCAGGGCAGAAGGACAGTGGTGTCTGCAGAGGAGGGGGAGCTGGGAATGCACCCCAGAGGTTGGGGTTTTTGTTTTACTCCCACCTCATACGTGTTAGATAGGTGACCTACTCTTCTGCTGAGAAAGAAGAGAAATGCCCTCCACCCATGTCTCCCTCCCTTTTGTTGGGCATAGGAAGCGGGACCACATCCAGTATTGTGATCTTGCCCAACCTCCGTGTAACTGAGCCTCACAGAGCCCGAGGTGCACACAGATTAGGTAAGTCGGATCGAAGTTCAACTCAAACATTCCTGTGGGTCCAGTGCCATTTCCGCTGCCCTCCATCCAAGTTGTTACTCTGTGGTTTCTGTATTCTTAGATTTATGCCTTTTCTCATTCGTTCAATAAATGCTTCCTGAGTTGGTTATAAACAACTGTACCGTCTGATAGAGTTATAAGGGTCTCAGTCTTAACGTGGAAATTAACTTTGAAAATACAGGCTGATTCAGAATATGAAAAGCCAGAGTAAAGAGTGAGGGTTTAAGGATTTATACCTTTCAACCTAGAGAGGATGCCAGTGAGTTTCTGAACTTGTAGCCTAAGGCAAATTCTTTTGATTCCTGTATCCTTGACTTCATTTACTTCTGTGGAATAAGACTTCAGTGTGTTTAAATACATAAAAATACACGAAGAAAGGTAGGCCTAGCAATGGGTGAGAGAGTAGAATCTATAAGACTCGGGACTGGGCCAAACTGTCTGTTGTTTTTTAAAAACAATTTTATTTACTTTTAAAATTGACTTGTTTACTGTTTGATTTTAGCTGCACCAGGCCTTTGTTGCTGTGCGTGGGGCTTTCTCTAGTCATGACGTGCAGGCCTCTCGTGGCCCTGGCTTCTCTTGTTACGGAGCGTGGGCTCTTGGGTGCCGGCTCAGTAGTTGGGTGTGAGGGCTTAGTTGCCCCATGGCATATGAAGTCTTCCTGTACCAGGGATTGAGCCCATGTTCTCTGCATTGGCTGGTAGATTCTTCACCTTTGGACCACTAAGGAAGTCCTCAGAGAGACTGATTTGGAAGCCTACCTCCAGCTGTGTAATCCTGGGCAATTTGCTTACACACTCAATGTCTCATTCCCTATATGGAAAATGTTGATGAAAATAGTATCTATATGAAGTTGTTACTAGGATTAAATGAGCTAATGTAAATAACATATTAAGGTGCCTGATATATTAGCAAGCCTTTTATGGATATTCGCTGTAATTGGGGAGTTGCCTGATTGAGTGTCTCAGCTGGGTTAATTTTTCTGTGATTCCTTAGAACATTGCGTCAGTTTCTCAACTTGCTGATGCGTCAGGATCATCCAGAGAGCACTGCAGAATTCACAGCCCAAAGATTTCCAGTTTCACCAAGATGGACTAGGCCCTTTCCTCCTAGATCTAAAATGGATGTAACAAAGAAACCATATGGTCTCTGAAAAGTGGGAGAGCAGGCTGCTTACAACTTGGGGATTTGCGAGACCAAACTCTAATGAGTCCCTTGGCTTTGCTTATGGAGCCCATGAATCCTGGACAGGGTACTGCAGAAACTTCCCACACAGAATCACCAGGAGGCACAGGCCAAAAAAGTTTTAAGAAAAGCGAGTTTCTCCTCCTAGGCAAAGGCCTGGGAATAAAAAGGAAGGTTAACAACTACAAGAAACCTTTTCGGCAAAACCTTCCCTGCTGTAGCCAGGCGCCATGGGAAGAAACCGCGTTCTGTACTCGCGCACCACCCCCACCCTCTGTTTCAGTCCATCTTCCGTCCCCGCTGCCCCGTGGAAGCAGCAACACACTTCCATTCCCCTCAGGGGTGGCATCAGCAGAACTGGGCAGGTGCTGAACTGCCACCCTCCTCTGTGGGGAGTGAGGCCACACTCTGAGGCAGTGCCAGGGAGGGAGGAGCAGGGTCCAGCTCCAAGCTGAGTGTCTCCTCTCACCCTGCAGCAACAGCTTCTCTCTCTCTCTCTAGGGGATTGCACTGGGGCTTAGGAGAGTCTGATCTCACACCCTCTCTTGACAGGATAAGGCAGTGCCCCATTTTTGCCTGGAAGATGCCGGCAGAACCAAGTAATGAACTGAATTTCTGCTCCTCCACCTGCAACCGGCAGGTGACTCAGTGCCAGGGTATTGGTGTTGCTGGGCCTAGAAGGAGGCAGAGTCTGCATACCCACCGTGCTCTCATGCTGCCTTTCAGCAGGAAACTGCTGCTAAGTAAAGGTCTCCAGGATACAATAAAAAATACCATAAGAACCAGGAAAACCACAACATGAATAACAACCAATAACAGATCTCAACAGTAAGGTGAACCTGGTGTTGGAATTCTGAAAGAATTTCAAAGCAGCCATCATAAAAATGCTTCAACAAGCAATTGTTATTATTGAAACAAGTGGGAAAAATGGGAAATCTCAGAAAAAATTCATGGGCCCAACATGAGGGAATTTTTTGAAATGATGGAAATATTGTATAACTTGATTGTCATGTATGCCTTTTTAAGAGTGAAAGAAAGTGAAAGTGTTAATCGCTCAGTTGTGTCCAATTCTTTGCGACCCCATGGACTGTAGCCCGCCAGACTCCTCTGTCCGTGGAATTTTCCAGGCAAGAATAGTGGAGTGAGTAGCCATTCCCTTTTTCAGGGAATCAATGTCTCCTGCATTACAGGCAGATTCTTCACTGCCTGTGCCACCACGGAAGCCCATTTTGTGAGAACAGCCAAACTGTATACCTGGAGTGGGTCTATTTATTCTAAGTAAATGATATTTCAGTAAAGTTGATTTCCCTGGAGGAGGACATGGCAACCCACTCCAGTATTATTGCCTGGAGAATCCCACGAACAGAGGAGCCTGGTGAGCTACACTCCATAGGGTTGCAAAGAGTCAGACACAGCTGAGCAGATGACCAAAGTTGATTTACAGTAGTGCATGGGGCCAGTCTTCACCCTTGGAGATTTATTCAGTAGACTTAAGATGAAGTCCAACAACAACAACAACAACAACAAAATTAATGCCTCAGGTGATTCTGAGGCTTCTGGTGGCTCTTGGGAACTCATCTCTCCAGAGTAATCTAGACTAGTTGTGAATTCTTCAGAATATCAATCTGTTAGCAACCTGTGCAAAAGAAACTTGTTATGGTAAATTATGAATTACCAGATAAGTACTTGCAGAGTAAACAGAATATATAATTAGAAACCATTAAGTGCATTATCCCCTCATGGAAATAAATTTTTATTTTTTATTGGATAATGTAAAGAATATTACTTGGCATCCTTAGAAGCTGTCACTTCTGTTGCTGGGTCATAAAAACCTGCGCTGTGGTGTTATTTGCTCTGTCTCCTGTTTGACCACACCTTTCTCTCCTGTCCTTTTCAGAACATTGTCTCCTTGCTGGCTAATGACAGGATGGAATCTACATCTGCCTGTGCGAGCTACTGCCGCCTTGATAGTCGTGGTTTTCATCAGTACCTCCCTGGGGGTGGTGCTTTCTGTCAACATCCTGCTCTTAACAGAGGCTAGGAAATGATTCCTAATCCAGTCATTACAGCTTTTAAGCCTCTCCCTTGGCCTCACTTTAACCCAGTGACTCTCATGTTGCCATCTAGGCTGGATTTTCTAATCCTGCCAAGGAAACCTATGCTCTCTCCCCCACTTAAGCAGCAGGCTTTCTCCCCCTTTACTCTTCCTGGTACATCTAGATAAGTGCGAAGTGGCTAGGGCTGGATGTGAAGGGGAGGAGGGGATTGTACTTGGGGTTGCTTTCCTCCCAGGGCACAATTTTCAAAGCAGCTGGGGTCGTTTGTTCAGAGCAGAACTAATCACAGCTGCATCAGAGGGTCAGCTGCCTGTGTCTTCTGTGTCTGGACCAGGTGAGCTTCTAACACCCCTCTCTGGGTGCTAGAAGGAAAGTCTTTTTTTAAAAAAATCTGTTAACAGATTTAAAGTAAGCTGTGTCTGGGTGTCAGAGTTTTATTCCTGATAGCTTTTCTGTTTTGATACTGTACCCTTGGAAGTACCCTGGGTCTGTTTTCTCCGCTTTGAATAATAGATGCCTAAGATTGGCTGTTGGTAGGATACTTTCTCTCTGAGTTCACTCTGGGGTTCTCCTTTTTCTTACCAGAGCTGAGTCTGGTCCATGGGTCATTCTCCTGGTCTCCAGCCTTCCTAAGTACTCATGCTTACTTAGCTGGTCTTCATTTCTATTGTGTGTTTTCGTATGTGTCACAGTTATGGTCATCAGATGACTAATGTCAGAGAAGGTCAGACAGAGTTATAGCTTTTAATCATGTTGACCTTTTGGTAAGGAAATTATTTGTGGGGGAAAAATACACATTAAGAATCTTCAGTGTGCATTAGAGGGGATAACACTTGAAAAATGTGCCCATGATAGCTGTCTCCAAATATTTATGTGGATTGTGGTTTCTAAGAGGAATTAGTTTTTTCTTTCCTAGTGTAGAACCAGGGCCAGTAATAGGAAGGAATAGAGAAATGTATTATGACCCTGTTTCAGGAAGAACATTCTGACAAGGCTTTCCAAAATATAGATAGTAAGTGTCACGTCACTGAAGGTATTCAAGAGAGGTATGGGTCTGGTAGAGAAGGTGTGGCTATTGGGAAATTTCTAAGAGTATTTTCTAATTTCATCCTCTCTTTATTTTTTTATTTTAAGTAAGCCATGAATGTAGCTCTAGAACCATTTCTGGCTAAAGGGCTAACAAACTTGCTTAATTGTACAGTAAACCTGGGTATTAGTAGCAAGAAGTCTCAATGTTTCCTCAGGCAGCCCTGGAAAGACTGTGTGTGTGTCTCCCTGTCTTTCCTTTGAGATGCTTTCATTATAGTACCCTTCCAGCTGTGGTCTGTTTTTATCATGTGTTGTGTGCATGGCCTTTTCCAGTGTCTCTGTTGTTTGACCTAAGGAAGAAAGCCAAATAATTGACCATTAATTCTTCCTGGGATTGAGGCAGGCAGCTTCTTGGGGAGTGGGCCCCCATTCCTATTCTAGATGAGGTGTCTCTTATTGAAGCCAAAAATAAACGGGGTTGTTCAAATAAAGTGGTTGTTCGAAGAAAAATCATAACCTCTCCCCTCACCCCTTGTCTTCACTTGCCCTTCTGTGGTTAAAAGCAAATCAGGGTGTTGGGGAGGAATAATAAAGGCACAGTCTCTGAAGGGAACTTGAGAGGTGTGTCTCACTTTAGCTCATGGACATTTCTAGGTGACCCCAGCAAGTGTGGCCACTAGTGAAGCAGGGAAGGTCACGAGTTTATGAACATTTCAGCATGGGGAATTTTCCTTCTTGCCCCTTGCAGTTTGCTAATTGGCCTCTCAGGGGTTTCTAGTCCCAGATGCTTTTGTGGTTGTGTTTTGGTATGTGTGTATGTAGTGTTAACAGTCATTTATTGAAATAGTTGTGTTTATTTTAAATTGTATTATATGTCTTTCTAAAAGATGCTCATCAGATAATAGTTCAGTGGAAATACTTTGGTTTGATTGAAGATGTTGCTCCCAGGTTATGGGAAAAGCAACTAACATTTCTTGAGCAATCTCTGTGAACATTTCCCTTATATGTAGACCATAAAGTAATATTTCCCAGGGTTGCTGCTGTAGGATAGTGCCCTATGATACTACCGCAAGGCCTTTAAGGTTTGATTCCTGAGACGTGTTTGTATTCTTAATGATTCTCAGCACAGTATTGTGCGTTTAGTAGATGATCTATAAGTGTTGAATTTTGTTGAACATAAAATTACTTTCAAATGATTATTGTTTCTTCCTTTTAATAAGAATACTTTGGAGAAAACGTTCTTCTTCAAGTTCATTGCTTCTAACCCCTTTTTGTAACACTCCATAAAGGAGGATTTTGGATGGTTTGTAGGAAAGCTGATCCATGTGGGATGTGAGGCCATTTGCATTTGATCAGGTTTCTGCGGACAGATCATTTCATGTTGGTACAGACTCTCTGCTGTCTCCATAGCAGGTGTGGGTTGTGTACCATATGGAGGCTCAGTGGATGATATGCAAATAAGTAAAAAAGTAAGGAAATATTATTGTAAGTATAGTTGATTTATGATGTGTTAGCTTTTTAAATTGAAGGGTAGTTGATTTAAAATATTCTAGTTTTAGCCAGTAAATCTTAATGAAGCACCTACTGTGTAAGGCATGCATTCTCAGTTGTATCTGAGTCTTTGCAACCCCACGGACTGTAGCCCCCCAGGCTCATCTGTGCATGGGATTCTCCAGGCAAGAATACTGGAGTGGGTTGCCAGTTCCTCCTTCAGGGGATTTTCGCCACCCAGGGACTGAACCTGCATCTCTTGTGTCTTCTGCATTGGCAGGCGGATTCTTTATCACTGAGCTACCTGGCATAGTACTTGCTACAGAGACACATAGAAACAAATAGAAAATAGTAATTTTTTGCCATTGAGGATCTTATCATCTAGTGGGAAATGTAACATCAATATACATTAAAAATTGATTAACAATTTAAAGGAATTCTTTAGGATCCTTAGATTGTCTATTGTGGTGGTTCTCAAATGTTAGTGTGCCTTGGAATCACCTGGAGGGCATGTTAAAATACAGATTGCCAGGCCCCACCCCCAGATTTTCTGACTCATTTTTCCTGAGGGGTCCTGAGAACTTGCAGTTCTGGTCACTTCCCAGATGGTACTGATGCTGTTGGTCCAGAGAACACATTTGGAGAAGGCTGGTGTGAAGCATTGGTCCTCAGCCTTGGCTGTATAGTAAAATCACCTGGGGAGTTTAAGACATCCATGCCAATCTAGACTAATCACATCAGACTCTCTGTGGAGTGGGACCCAGGCTTTTTTTTTTTTAATTCCCCAGGTAGTTGTAAAGTGCAGTCAAGTTTGGGACTCACTGGTCTAACCCACATTGGGAGTGTATAAGTTTAGAATGCAGAGATAGATGACATTGCCATGGTTATGGGAGTGTGGACAGACAATTGGAGTTGTTTAGCCTAAGCTTAAAAAGTGATAAGCGAAAACAAAGGGACGGTTGCTGTTCTTACAGAGGTAATGCTGTGAACAAGGCCAGCCTGTTTTCTGTCAGTTTCTTGAGGCAGACTGATGAGCTTGTGAGCTGTTAGGAATAAGCATGGATTCCTATCCAGGAAAGGGTCAGCAAGTAGGTCTGAGGGGCTTGATGTCACCATGAGTAACAAGCATTCACTAACACCCTCTCTTCTTCCTGATTTAGACCTAAATCTGTTTTTATCCAAACAAGCTTGCATGTCTGTGTGTGTGGACTGAGGTGTGGACAGGGGCTGTGGAATAGTGATAGTGTAGCTTTAGAAAATGAAAAGTGCCAGTTATAAGTTTCTTCTCTAGAAGCCTCTGTGTATTCATATGTAAATAAAGTACTGCACAGAGTTGTCAATATTCAATGTATGTAAAATCTTAGGAATTTTATGTAGTAAAAATTTCTTTTTTTTAATGTAGTAAAATTTTAGGAACATCATTCGTTCATTTGAGACTTCCAGAATCTAGCAGTGTGCCTGGCACATAGTGTCTGCTCATTAAATTCATATTTGTTGAATGAATCATAAATACTTTAAATGAAATACCTATGTATTAGCAAGGACAGGGAGAGCTTGTTCTTAAAAAGCTTGACCAGAAAAGGCTGTCACCTTGGGCAAAAAAATCTGTTAAAGGAGTGCAAATGCCACAAGTAAATCTGGAAATACATTGTCTTAATAAGTCCTAGTCATAGCTACTTAATACCTGAAGAAATCTTGCTTTTCAGTTCCAATTGATATTTAGCTACATCAAGTTTTAGGTCTTATTGTTAAATTTTATTTTTAACTTTATTCAGTTTAATTGATTATAAAATAACTTGGACTATAAGAATAAGCCTGTGCTTAAATTTCTTGAAACTACTAGAGCCTCTGTTACAATAAATTTCATATGGTCAGAAGTTACTAAATTAATACTGGGGATTTGGTACATCTTAAAATCTTGACATCTATTCAGGCCCAGTGGAGTGATGTACAGTGAAACAGTGTCCTATGTTGGTGAGAGGGCGCTGATCCATCCACAGGTCCTGGGAAGACTGATGTAACTCTGGTCTAACTGCGATGTCTATGTTTTTGGCCCAGGGCAAAGAGGAGGAGGGCTGGTAAAGAAACCTGATCGGACCATTTGATGCTAATTTCACAGGTCACTGTGTGCTGGGACTGTTGTTATTTATAGAGCTCTAAGTGGAGATAGCTACACTCAGGGACCTGAGAGGAAGGTTTGCATCAGATCAGGGCCCAGTGGTAAAAGCACAGAATGGAATCGGGGGGTAAATGGTCACTGGTGAGTGTCAGTGCTGGGGCTAAATGGGATCATTAATGGCTGTCAGGATTTCCACTAGCACCTCATTGCCTTTCCTGAAAACAAGCCACACACCAAACTGAAATAACTGTGGATAGTCAGTCTCTCCCTTATTTTTAATTGGTGTTGATAGGATTTTAAATCAGGTTTACTCATACTGATTTCAGCCACAATTTAAAGAGCTATCCACAAAGCTATAAATTAAATAATTGGAATTATATTTCTAGAGGCAGAAGGACTCGATTGATTCTCCTGCTCTTGTTCCTCATCTTACCAGTGGAGAAATTGAGATCTAACAGGGTTTCATAACCAGCTGAATTTCACAGTCGTGAATCTGGGGCTGGAATCTGGAACTCAGGATCTCTCCAGTTGAGCTCTTTTTATCTCTATCATATTAGTCCTCTAACTAAAGCACACTTCTCTTTCTTTAAAGACTTTGTCTTCACAGCCTAGGTGAAGGTTATCCTTTGTTATGGTATTTTCTCAGAATTACTTTGAGAGTTAGTTGAAAACATGGTTTTGTTATTTCCATTACTTGAAAAATAGTATTAAAATTCCTTCTGTTGATAATACATCTGCCAACCACCACCAGCTTTTAGGAATGGTAGTCCCTCCTTGGAGAGAGAAGGGTCCCTTGTGGGTGCTGGGGCTAGCCAGAAGCAGGAAGCTGCAACCGTCGTGGGGTGGGTTAGCTGCTGCGAGGGGCTGGAGGCCCCAGCACAGCACCTGGAGGCAGTGGGTACTGTGAGTCACAGCTCGGCCTTGGCATCAGCCCTGGGGACCAGCTCTCCTCAGGAAAACTTTCTTCTGCCCCACCCTCAGTGGCCTGTTGTCAGAGGCCTAGAATAATTGTTTGTTTAAAGTTTTACTAGCTAATTATTCTGCACAAAACTGACAGGCGTCTCTATTAAGAATATTTCCAGTCTCTTGGAGGCACTTCACCACATGACTTGGGATCTAATATCAGTGTAGACTGCAATGGCTGGATTTTGTTTGTTTTTCTCTCCTTCCTTTCCCACTTGTTTCAAAGGCCACACACTAAGCTCTGGAGAGGGAGCTGCCTGTGGGCTGAGAATTGGCTGCCTCACTCAGGCCAGCCATGCGGCTGCTGGAGCAAGTGCCTTTGGGTCGGTCATTCTCAAGTTACCGTATGCTGGCGTGAAGGCCTTTTTTTTGTGTTGGACCCTGAATGTAGGCTTTCTATCAGAAAGTCTCATTAATTCCCCATCTGTTAGCAGAGGCGGGGGGGATTCAGCTCAGTGTTTCTAAACTTTCAGAATGGATGCTGCGTCTGTGGGCCAGGTTAATATATCTGAGAAGGGGGCCAGGATTTAGAACCTTGCATTGTACTGAAGGACCAGGATCTCTTCCAGTGCTCATGGTTTTTCAGGTTCCTCCAGAAGAAGATGGATTTTAGGTCTCAGGGAATTTATTTGTAGCATAATCAGTTCTCAATTACTTGTCTTGTAAATGTTTTCCATCCCAGAGACCTTTCCCCAGTGGGTTTCCAGGTTATATTCCCAGGCTGCCTATTTGGTATGCACTCAGGGACTGAAAGATAGTTTTCTTCTTGATTTTAGGAAAAGCTGAGAAGGAAATCTGCTGTTAAGAAAAAAAAAAAAAGAAATCACACCTTATGTTACAGCCAAGTATAAGTAGCTTTTGGAGAGCATCCTCTATTGGGAAGAAACGGTGTGTTATGTTAACTTGTCATTGGGAAGTTGATTAGGGTTAGCTATATTTTAAGTGTCGCTGTTGTGCCTTGCAAGAGTATTCTCTTTTCTGGAAGGCTTTTTTGAGTCACTAAGATTTATTTAAAGGGGTTTAGGTACTTAGTAATAAGTAATAATCTTAGTAATAAGATTCTGGTTGTACTGTTTGTTATGGATTAGCAGTGGCGTAAAGTCATCTCCCCTACCCTGGGTCTCTTACCTCTTACCCATACCCAAGTGCATGGTCCACATGCTGTGGTGATTCCTTGGTCTGCCCAGCCATGCCCTGTATGCTGAGTAAGCCCTTTGATCCTCTGCTTTACTTGTCTCACTTGACATCTCTGAACCTGCCATGGCTTGAAATACTGCTGCTCTGGTGGCCTCTCTCCTTCACCTCATTGAGGATCTCTTTGAGATACATGCCATTCTTTGCAGATTAGAACATTCATGTTAGAGGGAGGGGTGGTTTTAAAGTGGAACTAGTCAGATGTCAGTTCAGGAGGGCTCAAGACCCATGGTGATTTTAGGAGGGGTTACCACTCTGGTCCTTGTAAACCACAGGGCTTGTACTGAGCTGGACAGTGGCCATTTAAGTAGATGCTTCCCCTCCGATTACAGAGTGGCTCCCAGCTGGCAGATTTCTCTTTGGGATTCAGTTTTCTTGGCTGCTGTTGTTTGTTGTGCTCACACAGATTTTTGCGGCATCCTTCCAGGCTCTTGAGTCTTTTCCAAGCAGGAGAGCTAACGGAATGCTTTGCCCTCCCCTTCTTTTCTCCTTTTGGATATCCCATAGCTATTAGGGAAGGACTTCCTGTGAAATAAAATGAGGGCAAAGGAAAGTAGCATGCCTGTGGCATAAAAATGCTGTTAGCAAGCTTGAGGCATATCAGAGAGATTGGTCCTGAGAGTAACATTTGCTGCCTTTTTGCTTTTGAACTTTTTTTTTTTTCTTTGCCTGTTTCTGAGGTCTGAGATTTATCCTGAATTTAAGAACGGACTGTTTTTGATCATTTGAATAGGTATCACCGTTCAGCAGGGAATACATGTGCAGACTGAGATGTCTCTTAAAGCCAATTTGTAGTATAAGTCATTTGAAATGATTTCTTTAGTTGGTAATGCATTTCTACTTCAAATTCTCTTTCTGGATTTATGCATTCACCTCCTGTTTTACCAGGTGATTTGCTTTTATTGTGCTGCTGTGACAGCCCCCCACCCACCTTTAACTACCACCTCCAGACAGTTGAGGAGGTTGAGCAGTGTGAGTAGGCATTGAGCTACCCAAAATGACATCAAGTGCCAGCCACACAAGATTGGAAACAAGGAGAACCTAGATTCCAGCAAAATCTCCTTGCCTGCTTGATGAATCGATTACAGAAAAGATTATGTGGATCTTTAACATTGATTTTGGAGAGAGTCAGTTGGATGGAGTGCCAATGGGAAATCAGTACTTAACTGCCAGCTGGAAAAATCTCAAATCCTGGAATGATCTTTTCTCTCACAGTGTGGAGTACCCAGCCAGAGGAGAGCCCAGCCCCTCCCCTTCAAGGTCCAGCTATCTCTTTGAAGGGGAGAAGAGGGGACGGATGAAGCTGTCTTCAGCTGTGCTATAGCATGTCAGCCCAGAAGCTTTTGGTTTGCTTTGCCCCTTTGCCTTTTCCCACTTTTGGGTTTGCTGCTGTTTTTGGGGTCTGAGGGCCTTCTGTCCCTTGGCAGGCTCTGAAGGAGTGGCATCAAGGAGATAGGTTCTGATTTCACACAGTCTAGTCCTACTAAGAGGACATGAACAGCTGGTTGACCCAGAACAATGCTAAGGGGAGCTGGAGAGCTGTTATTTGTAAATGTGGAGGAAGAAAGGAACAGATACCGGGAGGCAGTGCACGCCGCACAGCTGATGCCGTCAGAGACTGGGGGCTTGTCTTTCTGTGATTCTCTCGTAACCATGGAGTAGGCAGGCAGAGTGGCAAACATTCTGCTCACTTAATCCACTAATTCATTAATTTCACAACTATTTCTTGTGTTCCTACTATGTGCTAGGCACTACGTACTAGGGATACAGTAGCAAATAAGCAAATAGGAAAGGTCTTTGTCCTCATGATAGTTAAATTGTAGTGAGGGATAGTGGTGAGAACACATTTATAATGATAATGGTATAAGAAATAATATGAAAGAAGAAAAAATAGAAGAAAATGGGATAGGGAGCTGTTTTTTAATAAGTGTGGTCAGGGGAGGCCTCTTTAAAAATGACCATGAAATAAATAAATAAATGATCATCAGAGACAGTAGAGTTTTTATTACCTTAAATATTTTAAACACTTCAATTTTAAGTGATTTTTTTTTTCTCTTAAAAGTTTTGAGGGTTTTTCTAGAGATATAGCTTCCCTTTTTATCTCTGGATGTTCAGCCTTCATTAGCTGGATTAAAGTTCATCATTAGTTGCTTTTAGTGTAGCTTGTGTTACGACAATCTTGTATTTTAAGAGTATTACTTTGCATAAATTTTTTCTCTGTGCTTGAGAGGCTTCTTTTCACTCCAAATGGGTGTCATCAGGGTTTGTTGTTTTAAATGGTCACAAGTAACATTTGGGAATCAGAAGTATTAAAGTCCCCTCCACAAAGCTGAAGTGAATGATAAACAGTCCATAAACAAAGAATCCCTTCTGCAGAGCAAGAGTGCCAACAGCTGTAGACGTAACTCAGTGGCTGCCTGAAAACACAGCCCAGGGCTGTGGCTTTTCACTGTCAGAAGGATGGAATGGTGTTGTGTATCCTCTGGACTACCTTGAATAGCAGGACTTATATTTTCTGCTAGCTCCCCTGAAAGGACTGTATTGTATGCAAAGAAAACCCTCATTTGTCATAGCCCTACTGTGTGCTATGCTCTTTGCTGTTGGATCACACCTGATTACATCTATTCCACAAGACACCCCATCACAGTAGTTTTTAAAACAGCCTTTCTTAACCCATTAGTGGATGACAGTCAGCATTTTTTTAAAAAAGTGGAGTCAGACAGATGATATCAGAATATACTATATCATACTGAGTGTGTATTGTTTCAAAAAAACTTTTGTTTCAGATGTATGTGTGTACAGATGTGTGTGTGTGTGTGCATACACTGTATGCTTGCCTGTATATCAGATCCTGACAATAATGTATTTTTATTATGTTGTGCTTTAAAAAGTTTGAAAAACAGAAGCCTGTCAGATGAAGTTTGGTATCATTTACAGATGAAGAAACTCTATAAAGTTAAGCAAATTAATCATAGTAAAACTTGAATTCAACTCTTTCTACATTTGATGTAGGACATGACAGTTTTGTCACAGGACTTTCCACCTCTGATGATTTGCTAAGATTTCAAAGTTCACAGAGACACTGACTTGCCCCTGAACATTATTTTAAAATTACCGGTTCCGAGTTTGACTGGTTTCTCAAAATATCTCTATACAGTCTATTTCTGGAGAAGAGAAAAGAAAGATGAATCTAGTTATTTGTCTTTATTAACAGACAAGAAAAATCTAGAAGCTCTTTTCCCCTCACAGAGAAGGACAGCCTCATTTTACCTCATTTTACATAGCAGGAGGACTCTGCCACCTTGTGTGAAATGTTTTGGTTTTCACTAATCAGGCATACTTTTGAATAGACGTAACTAACATTTGTTCTCGTAACTACTGTTATAACATCTGGCACCAGTCTACCCACTTTCCCAGCCTCCTGGGAAAGAGGTCGAACTTTCACGATGTTTAAGCAGCTATTTTGGCCTTAAAGGACAGGCTCTTCAGAGAGGCACTCTTTTCCTGGCATTTCTTCCCTCTTGCTGCTAGTCACTTTTGAATGAATTCCTGATTGCTTCAGCTAGACCTTTTCTTTTTTGCACAGAAGAAATTGACCTTGTTGCAGATGCCAGAAAGATAGAGTGAAAACCTGCTACCTACTCCCTTATCTTTCTCTCCGTACTGTTCGGTTACCCCACTGCACCCCAGCCCCCAATAAAAAGTGACCTTTTGGCCCAGGGTTCTATCTGAGTGTTTTGTGTGGCAGAGCTGTCTCTGGCTGACTCCCAGGATTGTTAATGACTTCCTTCTCTGTCTCTAAATAATTGCTTGAAAAGACAGCTGTGGAGAGACATTGCCCCCAGCTTGCAGGCTCATTAATTCCAGCCATATGGAAGAGGGTGCAAAGGAAGAAGGTGGAAGTTAGTTTGCCAAGAGTAGCAAGTTGGGGGAAACAAAAACACAGGCTTTAGGGGAAGAGCAGCCCTGCCACATTGGAAACTAGACATGGAGTCTGTGAGGTCGGAACAGTCTGAAGAAACTTCATGCATTAAATCCAAAATAGAGGAAGACAAACTAAGAAGCAGTTACTGTATTCTAAATTCCTTACACTGGGATTCCTCTGATATTGTTTGAATATAACATAGCCTGTAGGATGCCTGTGTGTGTGTGTGTACCTCTTCAAGAATAGAAATACCCAGGTAGTGTGCAAAGTCTAAGGAACGAAGAGGGGAGATACCCAAGAGATTCCCAGAAAGTCAGACTTCATGGACTTGACTATTATTCATAACTTCTGCTTTTGTCTATTTTCACAGTGGCCTTTGAATCAAGTTTCACAGAAGGTATTCTATATATTACTCCTTAAAAAAAAAGAAGAAAGAGGAAGGAATAGTCCGAAGTTGCATAGACAGAAGGAGAATCAAGTAAGGGTAGGGAGTTAATACTTCAGTTATCTGTTCAGCTGAGCTCTGCTTCTTCTAACACTCAGGTTCATAAAGGAAACAAGATAGGGCATTTGATTTTTATACTCCAAGAACAAGAATCATATCAGTTTCTAAGGATATGCAAACTCTTCCTGAAACCAAGTTATAAAACAAGTTTATGCAACTCTTTAGACAGAGGGCATTAAACAAATGAATGTATGATGCAGCAACAAAGGTCTCCAAGTAGATGCCGAAGTCTTCTAAGATGCAGGATTCTCCTTACGGGTGGTTTTTGTTGGTGTCTGCTCCATAAACATCAAGGGTGTGGGTTTAAGGGCACTTTTGCTAAGTGCAGCAGCATTTCTAAGTTTCCCGTGGTGCTTTTTTTTTTTTGGCCTGAAAAAAATAGGCAAGGTGGGTGGCTTCCATTAAAGCCGTGGTTTTCAAATTTTGATGCACGTTAGGATTCCTTGAGGCACTTTAAGCAGTACATGTGCCCAGGCTGCATCCCAGACCAATTAAATCAGAAGCTCTGATAGTGGGTCCCAGGCATCAGTATTTTGTAAAACTGATTCCAAAGAGGTGCCTAGTTGAGAACCAATGCGTTGTGATCTTTACTTAATGTTAATTCCTTCATGTGAATTTCTCGAGTAGTTAAGTCCTAAAATGCTATTATTCCATGTTGTTGATTTAAGGATATCCGTGTAGTTTCTATTAACATTCTCTTCAGAACATTGAAACTTGCTGGGACCAAGGGCCACTACACCTTTCTTCTTTATAATCAGAACCACAGTGTTCATCAAGAAGTGATGTCGAATCAGCCTTAACTGACCTCATTGTGGTTCTTGGAGAACACAGGATCTTAGATGAAGTTTGGGGCAAACTTGCACACGGCGGTAGGTCATGTGTGTAAATGTGTGTTAAGATTACTCTTGGAGCTCACAATTATTTCTGATTCTGAATCGATTGTTGTCTTGGAGGAATGCCACTGTATCTCTGAGACAAGGAGAGACATGCATTCCCTAGTTCCTCTGGAAGTTAAAAATACTTGTCATTGTTACATTTAATTTCTGAACTCTCTGAGGCTTACAAAGGTGTCTTATCATATAGTGGATATTTGTTTTAAAAAAATTAGTTCTTTTAACTTTGAACTTGGAGGAACTGAACCTGGAGGAACTGAACCTATCTCAAGGGGTTGAAACCTCAGAGAAATAATTATTTTTTTTATGTAATCTGAATTTTACCACAATCCAAACTATGCCAATTTGGGATAATGGACAGTGTGCCTGTTTATTGGGATTTGTGTGCATGCGTGTGTGAGAGAGTGAGAGAAAGAGTGAGAATTATCTTGACCTGAAGCTTAGCGAAGCACGTAGTAGAAGTCACACAGGAAGAGTGGTCCTTTGGCCCTGGGCAGGCAATGACCTCTGCTCCTCAGTTTTCTCACCTGAAAAATTGTAATACCTGCCTCTTAGGATTATTTTGAAGGTTAAATGAAATAGTTTATGAAGCACTTAGGATGGTGCTTAGCACATTCCCACCACTATTTAGGTGTTTATTAGAGCACAGTAACAACTTGTCTCACTAAGAAATATTAACACTGTAAGATTCACATGATGCTTTATTCCATAAAGACTGTTAATGAAGATGCTTTAACATTCCTAAATTACCTTTCCTTTGCCTGCTCAGAAAGTTCTTCTTTCCAACCTAAATTCCTTACACTGTGCTACTGAGTCTCATGTGGAAATGCTTGTCCCCCGAGACCCCCCCTAGTTCTGTCCTCATGGCCCTGAAATGCAGTGTATTCCCTCTCGGGCCTTAATTTCTGTGTTCTGACTCTCCAGTTGACTCCTCGGCTCCACTAATCTGAACCCACCCCATTTTTTTCCATGCTGTTAAGCAGAGATGTGCTTGAGGCTGGTTACCATACCATGGACAGATGACCTCATAGTTTCTGATGCCATCTTTCAATTTATATAACTCAGCCCTGAGTGTGATTTTAAAAATAATCACCCTAAATTGCTGACATTTTGTCATCGGCTCAGACTCCTCAGTCTTTCTGTGCTCCCTGGGTTGAATGGGATCAGCTGGAGCAAGATGCCTCTGTGCAGTCCTGCATTGGCCGCGCTTGGCAAGCGACCTGCAGTAGGGCTCTGTGTTCCCCGGGAGTAAGGCGGGTAATGATTATAGCGACAGTGCTGCTATTGTGTCCAGAGGTTTGGGGCTGTAATTTCATAATGAAATTGAAAAACACGAGATTAAAAACCTGAAGTTAGCACAGTAATTATATTTAAGTATCACAAATCATCTCCCCGTGTTTAGTTAGGTGTTTGAGATTTGGCCTCTCTGTGGAGTGTGGTCATGTCGCTTCAAACGTCTGCAAAATGGAAGGCTTCTAATTTATGGCCAAAATGTGGAAATTGGTTTCTCTTAATGGGAAGGTGACGAGAATGGTATTGAATTTGAAGGAGCTGGTTTGCTTCATTGACCAGAGTCAAGAAGGGAGGTTGTGGAACAGCTGCCAAGGTAAAGGTATATTTGGGTCTTTTCATGGTTTAATTCCCAGATACTCAGATGTGACTACAGGCATTCTCTTTAGAACTGACAGAGGCTGGCCTGGGAAATTCTTCGGGCTTTCAGCAAGCAGTGCAGTTGCAGGGGTATAAACGCTTCTCCTGAGACTGAGTTTCTGGTAAAGATGAAAGACAACCTCCAGTTGGTTCCTCCAGGTAGGTGGATGTGGCACTGTCTGTGCCTGGTCTGCTCGCTGTTGGGGAACTTGCCTACACCTGCAGGCGCATTACTTTGACTGAGCTCTGGTGGGATGGGAGATGGGAAAGGTGTAAGTGGTGGTGGCTGGCAGGCGTTCCTGGGTGGTAAAGAATGGGGAGTTAGTTAGGCTCAGGGCTGTTCCTTAATATGAAGTTAGAGGGGAAGGTGATTTAAGACTAATATCTCCGTCTCCTTGATTTCTAGGAAATGGCAGGTATAAAATGATCATAGAAGGAAGTTGTGAAAGGGATAATTATTATTGTCAGTCATCTGCTGATTATCTTCTATGAGCCGCGCATTTTTTGTTACCATCTTTAAACTTTACAGCAGACACTGCTATAAGGGCATCCTGTCCCTATTATACCTCCCACTGGCACATAATTTCTGTTGATGCAGGCACTGCAGATTATCTCTGCTTCCCCAAACCTTTCCCTTCAGATTCTCTGCGATTCGACAAGGCCAAATACCTGGAGGATCTAAACTGCTTTGGGCCGGTGTTTGTTGATGTCAAGTGTAAAAGTGTGGTCTCCCCGTCACCAGTATTGAAATCGCTTGGGGAACTTGCTGTACCTCCCAGGCTTCATCAACATGCCCTACCCAGAGATATTCTGGGTCAGTTGGTTTGTGGGGAGAGGGTTTGAGGTCCAGGAATGTGGATTTTGAACAGCCACCCCTGGGATTCTTATTAACAATAAATCTTGAGAATCATTGCCTTAGGGCTCTCTCCCCCAGGAGCAGGGCTATTCCAAAGGATGTGTTGAGTTGAAATTTGCTCTGTGGTGTGTGGGCCTATTGCTTAGTCCCCAGCTTAAGCTCCTTGTGTTCGGTGGATGTGCCTGCTTTGATTGATACCACTTGCTCTAGAAAGGCTGGGCTTCTGTGCAACTTTACTCACCGCCAGACTTCAAGGAGGTTGGCCTGCCAGGGAAGAGGGCCTATCTCCAGCAGTAAACTTGTTACTATCCAGGACCTACGGTCGTTTCTGTTTCCACTGGAAACTCACTGAACATTCTAGCACTATTTGTATTTTTGATGGAGTATCTAAAAACTTGCTCAGTAGTGTCTGACTCTTTGTGACCCATGGACTTGTAACCCGCCAGGGTGCTCTGTCCATGGGATTTTCCAGGCAAGAATACTGGAGTGGGTTGCCAATTCCTCTCCAGAGGATCTTCCCAACCCAGGGGTCACTTGCATTGCAGGCAGAGCCTTCACTCACTGAGCCATTGGGTGAGCCCTATATAAAAACAGCATTTCAGTTTAATTGAGCAAACGTTTATTGAGTAGTTGCTGATGCTGAAGTGTTGTTCCAAGGGGGAATGGCATACGTAAATTAAACAATTTCCAGCCTTCATCCAAGGGACTGTGCTCTAATGCTCTCATCAGTCCTGACACAGAACTGTGGCAAATAACCTGTGAGCTCCCATAAGATGGGGCTTCTGAAGAGGGGAGTCACCACAAAGCACTCTGAGAATGTTAGGGTGGAGACAGTTCATTCCAGCTAGGCAAAGGGTTCTTTGAGGGAAATGGTCCAGGATAGTGTTTCTCAACCTTGTCTGCATTTTAGAATCACCTGGGGGATTTTTTTTTTTTTAATCTTAATATTGGAGCCATACTTCATAGCAGTCAAATCAGAATTTCTGGAGTTTGATCACAGGCATCAGTTGTTCTTTTTTTTTTTTTAAAGTCTCCCTACGTGATTTGCCTGGGCAACCACAAGACAGAGCTACTGATACAGAAAGACAGATACTCTGTCATTGGGATGAAGGATAGGCAGAGATGGAAAGGTATTCCAAGGATGAAGAAAGACCTAGCTAGAGGCAGCAGAGTGAAAGCTCTAGTTGGAGAATGCTGCTCAGTGGGGTGTGATTGGAGTGCGGGACTCCTGGAGTGAGGAGGGAAAATTATTATGCTAATTAGGTAGGATTGGATTAAAGTGTTGTGTCAAGGAATTGGGAGATGGTGTGTTTCTGCGCTGTGTTTGGAATCCACTCTCACCTGACGTTAACATGGAGAATGAGCCTTGAAAGCTTGTTGCTGCCCAAGGTACTGGCCGGTTAGAGCCGGTGATAGGACGTGCGCTCAGTTAGTTCCCTTTTGCAAGGCTCTTTGCCTTAGACCATCCATCTCAAGCTTGTGCCACCTTTAGCATTTTCTCTTGGCATCTGTTCTTTGCCATTTTTCTTTTATAAAAGCAAACTGAAGGTAACGGGGTCAGTGTGGTAGGAAGGTATTCAAGTTAGGCAGGAACACGGCGGTAGTTTTCCTCTTTTTTACTGGGCCCCTGTGAGGACGATGTGGGAGAATTGCAGGGCATACTGGGGGCAGATGTTTGCGAGTAAAAGTATGTATGTTTCCATGTTCTTGCAGCTGCATCCCTTTTGTGCCTGATTCCATGGAGGCCTGGTACTTTATCCGCTTATTGCTGTTTCCGGGAAGTTAATTTGCAGGTGCTATAAATATGCACGGTTCATATACTTCATTTATTCTTTCTCCCTTGAAGCCTCTCCTCTTTATTAGGCACTTTGCATTTGTCTGTTCGGTGCTTGTACTTTTTATGTCACTACTTCGTTAGTAATGTTACAGGTAAAGCCACTCAATTATCTCGGGCTCTTTCTGTGCTTTGGGCAGGTCCATCTGTGAAGCCCAGGGGGAGGTCCACAGTTCAAGGTTTTGTTTCTCGTTACAGGTAGAAAAACCAGGAGCGTTCAGGAGAGAACTTGTTTTCTTCCATTAATAGTGTGGAGGCTAAGCATTCACAAAACAAAAGTCTAAAATAGTTCATAAAATAATGCTACCCATGTATCCACCTTTCCACTCATCTGTTGACATACTTGTTCCTCCCAGCTATCACCTGTCCATTAGAGAAGGTAGTACAATATAGTCATTCAGAATACAGAGACTCTATAACCAGTCTGCTTGATTTGAAATGGTGACTTTTCTACTTGTTTAATTCCATTTCCTTCAGTTTTATTTATTAAGTTTGCTTTTATTGATTTATTTATTTGGCTGTGCCAGGTCTTAGTTGCGACATGTGGGATCTAATTCCCTGACCAGAGATTGAACACAGGCCTCTGCATTGGGAGCACAGAGCCTTAGCCACTGGACCACAGGGAAATCCCTCTTTCATCTTTAAAATGGACATAGTAATAGTAACAATCTCACAGAGTTGTGATGATTGAGGGATTAATGTATGTAAATTGCTTAGAAAGTACCTGGACCTAGGGAAGTTGTATGTTTGCTGTGCTGTTATTATTATGTTTGCTACTGTTAATCATTACATATAAAATATATCAGCAGATAAATTCGGTATATTGGCTTCCAGTTTTGTGACTGTAGAATTTATACAGAGAAAAAAAAATTGGAAAGGGAGTTTTGGCTAGATCATGTAGGGCCTTTATTGCAAGTTAGGCTTCCCAGGTGGCACAGTGATAATGAATCTACCTGCAACACAGGACACTCGGGTTTGATTCCTGGGTCAGGAAGATCCCCTGCAGATGGAAATGGCAACCCACTCCAGTATTCTTGCTCCCCAAATTCCATAGAGGAGTATGGAGGGCTATAGTCACAAAGAGTTGGACACGACTGAGCGTCTGAGCATGGTGCAGATAGTCAGAAAGTCTTCTGGTTTTGATTTTGGTAACAGATGTCTATCAGAAAGTTATTCTTGCACCTTTGTTCACAATAAATCATTTGCAGAATCAGAACAATTAGGGGGCAATTTTAACGGTCCAAGGTACAGTGAAACAAGGAAATGAATGAAAGTAGTGACAACAGAAAGTGATACTTACATTTGGACACTAAAGATTCTTTCTGTGGTTAGATTCTGCTTGGCTTGAGAAGGGGAGATAGGCAGTTAACTTGGAGCCACAATTTTGGTGAATTGGTGCTCTCCATCTCCATCCTTGATAAGACGGGAGATTGCTATGAAGGTTTCATTGCTGGTTATTGGAGGCAGAGTGGCTAGTGCTGTTCTCTTCTGTACTTTTACATGGTTCCTTATCAACAGGACCCAGATAGCTCTTGAAGCAAGCCTGCCTATTCTCCTTTCCACCTAATTGCTGTGTGGAACTTGGGTTCATGCACAAAGTTATCTCGATTAAACAGTACATTTATAAATGGAGGTATAAAAGTTCATATACTACTTTGAGAGGGCCCTTTCAGACATTTAACGTTCAAGGCTGCTGTGGTTGGGCTGAGAACAGCCGTGGTGGATATTTTCCAGATTCCAGGGTGTGACACCTTAAGGTTTTCTGTCCCTATTCATGTCTTGTCTTCTTCCACAATCAATAGACAATAAAGTGAAAAGATATAACCTAACTGAAGATAGATGGAGTGGACCAGAAGTTGAAAATAGGGAGGAGACTGCACAATTCTGCAGTCTGTCCCAGAATCAAACATTTTTGTGGCGTGATCTGGGAGAAGAAAAACATTTATGGCCAGACCTCGCTAAATTGAACAATTGTGGGGATGGTGCAGACAGATTTGTGGGGTAGTTGGAAAGAAATGCAGTTCTGTTATTTTTAGTTATAGACTGGTAACCTGAGCAAGGCAATGAGTTATTGCCTAAAGGCTTTGTGTGTGTGTGTGTCGGGGGGAGGGGTTGGCCTTACTGTATAATTAGGAATATCAGTTATTAATAGTAAATATCTTTGATTATTTTCCTCTCTTTGATGGTCTGTATGATCTCTTTTATGCTCTCATTTGCCCATAAAAGACTCTTTACATTAACAATAAAACTTCCTTCAGCCCAACTTCAGTCCAGATTGCTCTAAAAATTTGAAGTAACTAGGGTACTTCTGAATGTGGAAGGTTTTTATTGAGAAGATGCAGTAGAATGTGGAAAGTGCTGAGTACAACAGATATGAGTTCATTTACTCCCTCTTTCCACTTGTGTGTGTGTGTGTGTGTGTGTGTGTGTGTTTTTCTTCTAACTTTATTTTCATTTTTGGCTGTACTGGATCTTTGTTGCTTTGCAAGGGCCTTCTCAAGTTGCAGTGAGCAAGGGCCTCCATTCTTTTGTTGTGGTGTGTGGGCTGCTTGTTGTGACAGCTTCTCATGTTGTAGGGCGCAGGCTTCAGTAGCTGCAGCACAGGGGTTCGGTAGTTGCAGCTCCTGGGCTCTGGAGTGCGGACTCAGTAGCTCTGTGGCCTGTGGGATCTTCCTAGGCCAGGGGTTGGACTCCATGTTCCCTGCATTGGCAGGTGGATTCTTACCGCTGTGCCACCAGGGAAGTCTTTACTTTCTACTTTGAATGAGGGAATGGCTAAGTTTGAAGTTGTAGGATACTGCTCTCTCACCTCCACCCCCTAGGAAGTAATCTTGTAGGGGAGATGTTCTGGGGCCTAGGGATGGTTTTGAGTGGTAGGTGGGGAGGAGTATTGCCCAGAGCCCAGGTGTCCCTGCCTTCTTGTGTAGAACTTAGTCGTTCTCAAACCGTCATGTGCCTGAGGATCATCTCCCCTCTGTCTCCCCAAGCGATGGAGTCAGGCTCTATAGATCTTGAGGAGTTGCTCTCTGGCAGAGACTAGGTTTACAAATCCCTCTAGTCAAAGCTATAGTTTTTCCAGTAGTTATGTACAGCTGTGAGAATTGGACTGTAAAGAAGGCTGAGCACCAAAGAATTGATGCTTCTGAATTGTGGTGTTGGAAAAAACTCTTGAGAGTCCCTTGGACAACAAGGAGATTTATTTATAGTAAATCAACCCTGAATATTCACTGGAAGGACGGATGCTGAAGCTTCAATACTTTGGCTACCTGATGGGAAGAGTGGACTCATTGGAAAAGACCCTGATGCTGGGAAACATTGAAGGCAGGAGGAGAAGGGGACAATAAAAGATGAGATGGTTGGATGGCATCACTGAGTCGATGGACATGAGTTTGAGCAAACTCCAGGAGATGGTGAAGGACAGAGACGCCTGGGCTGCTGCAGTCCATGGGGTTGCAGAGAGTTGAACATGACTGAGGGACTGAGCAATCCAAACCTGGCCTGCTCTGCTCCCCTAGTGCCCACTCAGCATTCATGGGCTGGTAGGAAGACAGAGGTTTCCTCAGCAGAGATGTGAAGCTCTCGCACCCCTTGTACCAGCCCCCCCCTTTTTTTTGTCCTTTTGAATTCACACTAAAGAGCATTTTAGACATGCAGCAAAGCAGGAAGGAAGACTGACCTTGCCTGTCTCCATAGTCTCAGGGAGATAAAGGAAGTACCTGCATTTGGAGGCAGCTAGGGATTTGTGGTGTTCCAGAAGACCTCAGCTCTCAAATGGGCTCTTGGCAGCTTCACTGATAATCACAGTCTGATTGCTACTGGGCTTCCTTATTTAAGATGCTCCTAAATTTTCTAACAGTATAAAGTTATGTCTTCACCAGCTCCTCAAATTTAAAAAAAAGAAACAGAGGGAGGCAAAACAAATCCCAGAACATTTTCTTCTCCTCTTTCTAAAGGTTACAAACATAAATCATATTTGAGACCAATGAATGCAACTTATTTTTTATCTTCAGAAAGCTAGGCCCCTGGGCATCTTAAAAAGTCTCTTTATTTTAGAAAGGAAGGAAACTGGTAAGGCGGAAGGGCTATGCTCCTGGAATCTGGAAACTCGGCTTTGCCACCAGCTGCCCGGGGCTCCTCAATCAGAACCAGTTTCCACTTTGAGCCACTTTCTCTCTCTCTAAAACGCGGGAGCCCTGAAGCTATCGCAGTGATAATGTCTTACAATTTTAGTGATGGGCTCAATGCCTGCATCGTAGACTTTTTGTGGATTTTGTTGCCCTATTTCAGATTTGTGAGGTGTAGTATGTACCATCCATCTTTGCTGCACTCATGGTGTCTCTTCACTACGTTTCTAGAATTGTGGTGTGCTAGTGCTGGGGGGACCCTGCGAGAAAGGTGGTTCACCCTGTGTGCATTTTACACATGAGACCACATGGATACCCCTACTTACTTTACGGAAAGTTGAGGCATCATTTGGAGCCTTTTCCCCTTAGGATTTGCCTTTCTCTTCAGTGTATTTAAAACATTGTGTTGCCCCCTCACCAGTGTGTTGTCTTTCAATTCATATTCCTTTTGTTTCCCCTGCGACACTGGAGTATTCAGTTGATTTTGGGCAAAAGTGTTCCTGTGGCCTCCAATGTTTTAAAAATTATGCACCAACACTCTCCGACATAAATCGCAGCAGGATCCTCTATGATCCGCCTCCCAGAATACTGGAAATAAAAGCAAATATAAACAAATGGGATCTAATTAAAATTAAAAGCTTCTGCACAACAAAGGAAACTATAAGCAAGGTGAAAAGACAGCCTTCTGAATGGGAGAAAATAATAGCAAATGAAGCAACTGACAACTAATCTCAAAAATATACAAGCAACTTATACAGCTCAACTCCAGAAAAATAAACGACCCAATCAAAAAATGGGCCAAAGAACTAAATAGACATTTCTCCAAAGAAGACATACGGATGGCTAACAAACACATGAAAAGATGCTCAACGTCACTCATTATCAGAGAAATGCAAATCAAGACCACAATGAGATACCACTTCACACCAGTCAGAATGGCTGCGATCCAAAAGTCTGCAAGCAATAAATGCTGGAGAGGGTGTGGAGAAAAGGGAACCCTCTTACACTGTTGGTGGGAATGCAAACTAGTACAGCCACTATGGAGAACAGTGTGGAGATTCCTTAGGAAATTGCAAATAGAACTGCCTTATGACCCAGCAATCCCACTGCTGGGCATACACACCGAGGAAACCAGAATAGAAAGAGACACATGTTCATTGCAGCATTGTTTATAATAGCCAGGACATGGAAACAACTTAGATGTCCATCAGCAGATCAATGGATAAGAAAGCTGTGGTACATATAGACAATGGAGTATTACTCAGCCATTAAAAAGAATACGTTTGAATCAGTTCTAATAAGATGGATGAAACTAGAACCAATTATACAGAGTGAAGTAAGCCAGAAAGAAAAACACCATTACAGTATACTAACACATATATATGGAATTTAGAAAGATGGTAATGAGGACCCTGTATGCAAGACAGCAAAAGAGACATAGATGTGTAGAGCAGACTTTTGGACTCTGAGGGAGAGGGAGAGGGTGGGATGATTTGGGAGAATAGCATTGAAATATGTATACTATCATGTAAGAAATGAATCGCCAGTCTATCTTCAATGCAGGATGTTTGGGGCTGGTGTATGGGGATGATCCGGAGGGATGATGTTGGGGTTGGGAGGGGGATTCATGTTTGGGAGTTCATGTACACCCATGATGGATTCATGTCAATGTATGCCAAAACCAATACAGTACTGTAAAGTAAAATAAAGTAAAAATAAAAATTAAAAAAAAATTTATGCACCCCTTGTGAGAAGAATTTGATCATATAATGCTAATATATATACACACTTCACAGACACATTTAAGCAGAGTCGGACACAACTGAGTGACTAACACATCATCTGTAACCTTATGCTTGAAAGGACATTTCAGTATCTGGTTATTGAGCGCACACGCTCAGAAACATTCAAATAAAATCCGAGTCAGATAAACATGTAACAGGAAATTTGTTTCTAACTATTCCTTCCAGGTCACTCTGCTCCCAGCTGCCTTTGGGTGTTGGGGTTATCTGTTCCTGTGTCAGCTTTGGGAATGCTTCTATGCAAAGTTCTACGTAGCAAGACTGCAGGCCATTGAGAAAATGTGATGCTTAAGATTCAGCAACTAGACTGGATGAATAGAAATCTGGGTAGCAGTTGAGCTGGTGGGAGTGGGTAAGCCATAGTTATATCCAGGGTCACCAGATACATTCCTGGTGTAGAATTCCAAAGTGACCCCTCCTTTTGGAGTCTCCTCCCACTCTGAGATTTGGCCAGTTCTCCTTGACCAGATTTGGTCAGCCACACCACTGGGGTGAGGTTGTGAAGCTACCTCTGCCCACATATTCTGGTTTGGTATTTTAAAAAATGCTCACTTTTCCACCAGCCTCGGTTCAGTCTTTTTAGTCTCTCTAGCAGTAAGTGTGCCAGAAGTCAGGAGTTCTGGCAGTGTGATTCAGCTCTGCTCCCCTGATAGCAGCTAGCACAGACCTCAGGGCACAGAGCCTCCTAAGGTGAACTGACTCAAGTATCAGTGATTCAGAAGGCCCCACATGGTGGAATCTCTGCCCACTTCCTCAGCCATAAACTGACCTCTTAGCTCTCCTGGCACTTTTCTGCTCTCTTCCTGGAAAGGGCTCTGGTTTTGTTTCAGAGCCTTCTCATTTCTTTTTAAGTATTTATTTATTTACTTGGCTCTGTCAAGCCTTAGTTGCAGCAAGTGGGGCCTTGAATGCATCACGTGGGGTATTTCTTGCAGCACACGGACTCTCCAGTTGCGGCACACGGGCTCTGAGGCATGCAGGCTCAGCAGTTGTGGCATGTGGGCTTAGTTGCTCCATGTCCCCTGCATTGCAAGGCAGATTCTTAAGCACCGGACCTCCAGGGAAGTTTTTTCCCATTTGTTTCTGTTCCCTCTGTCTGAAGGATCAGTACTTCCACCCGCCTCACCTTTTTGCTTGGCTGACTCCTGCTTATCTTTTACATAAATAGTTATAATTAACACTTTTTTTGGTCTTCCTAAACTAGGATAGGTATCTCTGCAGTGTGCTTCCATGGTCCCCTCACTTCCTTTAAATCAGCTTTTATCATAGTTTTCAATTCTTATTTACTAATTGTTGTCCCCTGGACTAGAGTCTGCTCTACCAGGACAAGGATTCTAATCTTCTTGCTCATCCTTGTTTCCTCATTGCAAAGCTTAAGGCATGGGACATGGTAGGTTTTCAATCACCTTTCTTGACTGAATAAAGTAAGTACACAATAAAACAATGTACGTTAGTTAATGGGGTTATTGATGACGATATACGTGTCAGTTTCAGTGGCAATAATTAACACTGCTAGGTTTTAAGTGCTTGGTTCTATGAGAAAGAATGATTGAAAGTAAACAGAAGGGAAACGGAACTTATGACCAAAGCATTTATGTGTCTTTTGATGCCTGGTACTAGGCAAAACTTTCTGCAAATAAAGAAAAATACCTAGATGGTATTAATTTACATAGTATAAAATACAAAAAAATTAAAGACATTATTTTGCAATATGGTGTTTACTATGTACAATCTATAAAAAAAAAAATCTCAGGTGTCAGTACCAACATGCACTTACTTATTTGCTCAGCAGGCTTATTCTTTTTTAAAAAAACTTTTAATTTTGTTTCCCCATATGCCTCCACTAGTGGTAAAGGATCCACCTGCCAAGCAGGAGACACAGGTTTGATCACTGGTCAGTAATATCCCTTGGAAAAGAAAATGGCAACCTACTCCAGTATTCTTCCCTGGGAAATTGTTGGACAGAGGAGCCTAGTGAGCTATAGTCCACGGGGTTGCAAAGGAGTTGGATAGGACTTAGCAACTAAACAACAAATAACTGATTAACAATATTGTGATAGTTTCAGGTGGACAGCAAAGGTACTTTGTATGTACAGAGCCATACATATACATGTATCCATTCTCCCCCAAGCTCCCTTCTCATCTAGGCTGTAGGTTTAGTCTTTGTGAATATGCAGACACTGTTCTATATGCTTAGGAGCCAACAGTGAACAAAATATATAATATCTGACCCAAAGGAACATACATTCTAGTGGTGGAGACAGTCTATAAAAAAATAAGATATCTAGAATATTAGAAGCTGGTAAGTTCCATGAGAAAAAGGAAAGGGGGAAAGGACATAAGAAGTATTATAGTGTGTGGTGGTGGTGGTGGTGGATGCAGTTTTAGATTCACAGGCCAAGAAAAGAGTCACTAAGATGGCCCTTGCGTAATGATCTGAAACGGGGTGAGGTAGTGATGTAAGCAGCTTCCCTGGTGGCTCAGACAGTAAAGAATCCGCCTGCGGAGCAGGAGACCCAGGTTTGATCCCTGGGTCGGGAAGATTCCCCTGGAGAAGGAAAAGGCTACCCACTCCAGTATTCTTGCCTAGGAAATCCCATGGACAGAGCAGTCTGGCGGGCTACAGTCCCTGGATCGCAAAGAGTCGGGCACGAGTGAGTGACTAACACTTTCACTTTCACTTCTGTGAGCTGGGCAGGTATCTGAGAGACAGAGAGGTGTGGAGACCACAGGGTAAGATAGAATGTTTTTGCCATCCTTCGTGTTTATGAACCAGAACCAGCATGTTGGGATCAACGTGGACTGTTTATCAGAATCTGTAAGTGTTTCCTCTCTTTGGACAGCTGCCCTAGCTAAATCTTTAGCCTGAAAATGTACTTGGAGCATAAGTGGATTTATTTCTTCTTAAAAAGTTTGTTAGAAAGGTCTTACAGAAACCTTTCTTTTCCCTCTTGTGGGTCAGAATTCTGCTTTGTTTTCTGTGCTTACCCTTTGAGCTCTAGTTTGTGGCAGAACCACCTCTCTGAGAGCTTGTATTCCTTGAGGGCAGGGCACATTTCTTGTTTAACTAGTTTACACAAGTCCTATCACACTGTCCTCTGCATGGGGACCTGATAACTTATTTTGGCTGATAATGGAAGGGCTTTTCTTTCTACTTCTGTCCCTCTTGATGGCTTCCTTATCTGTTCTCCTGTAGCACTGACTGTGAACTCATTTCATTACTTAACGAAATTTTATCTTTTATTATTGCTTATTTTGTGCAGCTGTCTTATCTGTCTAACTACAGGACTTCCCTGGTGGCTCAGACGGTAAAGCATCTGTCTACAATGCGGGAGACCTGGGTTCGATCCCTGGGTCAGGAAGATTCCCTGGAGAAGGCAATGACAACCCGCTCTAGTACTCTTGCCTGGAAAATCCCATGGACAGAGGAGCTTAGTGCAGGCTACTGTCCATGGGGTCACAAAGAGCTGGGCACGACTGAGCGACTTCACTTTCACTTTTCAGAGGGGAACTTGCATTTTCTTTCTGAACTTTGGAGTGCTGGTTCGTAATGGGTAAGCTGTGTATACATCACTAGTTGTTGTTGGTCATAGTGCTTGTCCCTTTTGGGTGAGTGAACCAGCATCTTATTTTTCCAGTGTTTTATTTTTCTGGTTTACAGTCTATGTCTTGAGCTCAGGAATACTTAGGACTTGGCCTGGGTACACTGCTGGAGAGCCCAGGGGAACAGTATAGTTATTAAGGGACAAATCCTTTGTGAATTTTTATCCATAAATCTTCCAGTGTAAGGGTTTTTTGGGCTTCCCTGGTGGCTCAGAGGGTAAAGCCTCTGTCTGCAATGCTGGAGACTTGGGTTTGATCCCTGAGTCGGGAAGATTCCCTGGAGAAAGAAGTGGCAACCTACTTCAGTATTCTTGCCTGGAAAATCCCATGGACTGAGGAGCCTGGTAGGCTACAGACCATTGGGTCACAAAGAGTCGGACACGACTGAGTGACTTCACTTTTCACATAAGGGTTTTTGTACAGAACAGTGGTTTTCTGCAGATTGACAGTTCTTCGAGAATCCTCTGCTGACTGTTCATGACATCCATGTTGTAAGTTAATTGTTCTTTTAATTTTATTGATAATTTCTTTCTTGCTTGGTGATCATTTCCTCAAAAATAGTTGTTCACTCCAAGACAATTACTGTTAAAAAAAATATTAGTGAAAATGTTAGTCTCTCAGTTGTGTCTGACTCTTTGTGATCCCCTGGACTGTAGCCCACCAGGCTTCTTTGTCCATGGAATTCTCCAGACAATACTGGAATGGATAACCATTTCCTTCTCTAATGGATCTTCCTGATCCAAGGATCGAACCTGAGTCTCCTGCATTGCAGGCAGATTCTTTACCATCTGACACACCAAATTAATTTTCATTCATTTTTTCTTCCTTGATGGTTATTGCCTCGAAAATAGTTGCTCACTCTAAGACAATTACTATAATTTCTAGTAAAAGAGAGTGACAAAGCCAGGTGCATCTGCCGGTGCTGGTCTGGGCAGTTTCCAGCTCCTCTCACGTGGGCAGTAAGCAGATCTGTGTCTCAGCAGAATTATGAATGGCTGCATTCCATGGCTCTCCTTAGGAGCTGCTTCGCTTGGGATACTGAGTTTGAAACTGCTGATGTACTGTGCACTGTTCTCTATTGGCAGTCTACTCTGAATGGCACCAACTGGAGATAACTCTTGAATAAATACTGCCACTTGTTACATGTGGTTCCTGGTCCCCCTAGTAGAATCTGCATGTGACTTTGAGGGTGTCATCCAGGAGCCTCTGATGTCTGCCAGTATGTCTTCGCTCACTGGATATGCTTCCTTATAATGACTTTTTTTAGTGCTTTCCTGAAAATCGTGCATCCCAGTCCATCTCTGTTTTCTTTGCCCATACACAAAAACCTATCTAGCAATTGATAGTTATGGAAGATAACAACTTGAAGGCTTGCAGTCAAAAAATAAATCCCCGTCTGCTCATGCACGGTCAGTGTCAGCTGTAAGCTAGTTAAACTCAACATCTCACAGGTGTTCCTAAGGCCAGACACAATGGCACACACTCTTCTCTTTGTTTTCCAGTGACATATTAAACAGGGAAATTGGGAAAGGCATGGATGTTTGGCTGATGAATGTAGGTGACAAGCATAATGCATGCTCAGGGGAAACGCACACCCCCTATAGGTTACTCCTAGGTGGATTTTTGTAAACCATAGCGTGTTGTAGATGTCCTCTGTGGGGATTCAGAGCTTTCAGTCCTCAGCCTGTGAAACTTCCCATACCTTTGATGTTGAATTAGAACTCCTTTTTGACTTCTGCAACCTGTCCAAAAATTGCCTGACTTGGTTCCTGGTGTGGCTCTGAAATGCAAAGTTTAGGGTGGATTTGAAGTGTCACTTTGGTCCTTACTTTTCTAAAGTAAGTGAAGAGCTGTCCTGATAATTAATACTATAATGGCCTTAATCAGTGCAAAGAAATAGAGGAAAACAACAGAATGGGAAAGAATAGAGATCTCTTCAAGAAAATTAGAGATATCAAGGGAACATTTCATGCAAAGATGGGCTCAATAAAGGACAGAAATGGTATGGACCTAACAGAAGCAGAAGATGTTAAGAAGAGATGGCAGAAATACACGGAATAACTGTACAAAAAGGATCTTCATGACCCAGATAATCACGATGGTGTGATCACTCATCTAGAACCAGACATCTTGGAATGTGAAGTCAAGTGGGCCTTAGAAAGCATCACTATGAACAAAGCTAGTGGAGGTAATGGAATTCCAGTAGAGCTATTTCAAATCCTGGAAGATGATGCTGTGAAAGTGCTGCACTCAATATGCCAGCACATTTGGAAAACTCAGCAGTGGCCACAGGACTGGAAAAGGTCAGTTTTCATTCCAATTCCAAAGAAAGGCAATGCCAAAGAATGCTCAAACTACCACACAGTTGCACTCATCTCATGCTAATAAATTAATGCTCAAAATTCTCCAAGCTAGGCTTCAGCAGTATGTGAACTGTGAACTTTCTGATGTTCAGTCTGGTTTTCGAAAAGGCAGAGGAACCAGAGATCAAATCGCCAACATCCTCTGGATCATGGAAAAAAGAAGAGAGTTCCAGAAAAACATCTACTTCTGCTTTATTGACTATGCCAAAGCCTTTGACTATGGATCACAATAAACTGTGGAGAATTCTTAAAGAGATGGGAATACCGGCCACCTAACCTGCCTCTTGAGAAATCTGTATGCAGGCCAGGAAGCAACAGTGAGACCTGGACATGGAACAACAGACTGGTTCCAAATAGGAAAAGGAGTACGTCAAGGCTGTATATTGTCACCCTGCTTATTTAACTTCTATGCAGAGTACATCATGAGAAACGGTAGACTGGAAGAAACACAAGCTGGAATCAAGATTGCCGGGAGAAATATCAATAACCTCAGGTATGCAGATGACACCACCCTGATGGCAGAAAGTGAAGAGGAACTCAAAAGCCTCCTGATGAAAGTAAAAGAGGAGAGTGAAAAAGTTGGCTTCAAGCTCAACATTAAGAAAATGAAGGTCATGGCATCCAGTCCCATCACTCCATGGGAAATAGATGGAGAAACAGTGGAAACAGTGTCAGACTTTATTTTTTTGGGCTCCAAAATCACTGCAGATGGTGACTGCAGCCATGAAATTAAAAGACGCTTACTCCTTGTAAGAAAAGTTATGACCAACCTAGATAGCATATTGAAAAGCAGAGACATTACTTTGCCGACTAAGGTCCGTCTAGTCAAGGCTATGGTTTTTCCAGTGGTCATGTAAGGATGTGAGCGCCGAAGAATTGATGCTTTTGAACTGTGGTGTGGGAGAAGACTCAAGACTCCCTTGGACTGCAAGGAGATCCAACCAGTCCATTCTGAAGGAGATCAGCCCTGGGATTTCTTTGGAAGGAATGATGCTAAAGCTGAAACTCCAGTACTTTGGCCACCTCATGCAAAGAGTTGACTCATTGGAAAAGACTCTGATGCTGGGAGGGATTGGGGGCAGGAGAAGAAGGGGACGGCAGAGGATGAGATGGCTGGATGGCATCACGGACTCAACGGACGCAAGTCTGAGTGAATTCCGGGAGTTGGTGATGGACAGGGAGGCCTGGCATGCTGCGATTTATGGGGTCACAAAGAGTCGGACATGACTGAGGGACTGAACTGAACGCCCTTAATGAGTATTTAGATCATCATTCTCCTGAACTATTTATTAGGTTTATTCCTTGTTGAGAGCCACAGTGTAGGATCCTGGGATCACAGTTACATGGATGGTGACAGACCTGGGTTGTTGTTAAGAACCGTGCAGATTTTGTCATCACATTTCTCATGTCTTGAGTTGTAGCATCTCTGGGTTCCATCAGCTTCACCATGGAGCTTGTCTGAAACACAGATTTGCAAGGTCCCGCCTTGATTTCCTGGGAGTGAGAGTGGTGGTGGGAGGAAGCCAGCAATCTGTGTCTTAATAAGCCCTTCCAAATTTCTGATGCACACTCAAGTTTAAGAGTCAACGCACAGGTGGGAATCTTTTCTTGTAGTCTCTTGAGCTTGCGGCAGTTGATATTTTAATTTTCATATGAGGGAGGACAATTATGTCTTCTTTTAAATTCTTCCTTGATGGAACTGATTGTCAGATGTAGAATTCTGATGTGAGGAGGGATTGTGAATACAACTCAATATGGCAGTGTTTACAGCCTCAGCCCGGTGCCCTGTGGATTTAAGTAGCACCCTTGGTTACAGGTAGATAAATCTACAAGAATGTTGTGAGGTTACATGGCAAGACTTTCAAAACTTACCAACTTTATGTTTGTGGCAAGTGCTTTGCACAGTATTGTCATTTTTGAAATCATCCTTCATCTCTGTTCCCTACCCAGAAATTTTCTTGTGAGAATTATGTTTGCTTTAGACAGAGAGAGCTGTGTTTACTTTAGACTGCCGTGATGGGGGATAGTCAGAAGGAAGGGACAAAAAAGCAGATTTTCTTTCCAGCAAGAACTTAAAGTTGCTTCCTATCTTGAGAGAGGCAAATGATCATGGTAGGAAGGAAGAGGAATAGAGTGCAACTGTAAGAAAATACCCAACCAATTGCAGACAAGAAAATACTTGGAAAAGAACATGAAAAAGAAACAGTGCAAATCCTTCTGGGTGATTTTTGCAAATCTTTGTAAAGATGGAACCAAGCAACCTAGTGAATCAGGTAGGGTGTCATCCAAAAATTGCAGTAGCAACGAATTCTTTTCTTTTGAGACAAGTATAAGAATCAGAGCCAACTTGTATTTCCCTTAGGAAATGTAGATGTGGTATCCTCAGTGAGCACTAAGTTAATATTGGATGATAGTATTTCAGCAGCTGGGACAAAGATAGTTTTCTTTCTCCTGACTGATTCTAACCAGTGCCTTTCATTAGCTTTACAACCACAGAAGAAAGATAAGAGTATGAAGATAAAATTTTAAATTGTGCTTTTTCTTGGAGTATTCATCTAAAGGCTTAGTAGAAGGTGATGTTGGAATGGAATATGGCAGTAGCTTGTATTTGTTGCCTCCAGGTATGCAGTATGATTCTAAGGGTTTTAAAAGTATTAGACCATTACTCCTGACATGGCGTTTTAAGCTAGGTTCTGTTTTCTTCATTTTAGTTGAGGAGAATGAGGCACGGAGTCAGAGGTTTGTTCACCTAGGGTCCCACAGTTTAGTATGTGGGATTTAAGCCCAGGCAGATTCATTCAGAGCCCTTCCCTTTTACTCATCTATGGGCTTCTCTTTATGATTCCAAGTAAAGAATTGTCATGGATTAGCTTTTTACTACAGTAAAAGTGCATGTTTGTAATATTTGGTCCCAGGAAAAGAAATCTTTGCCCTTAGACTTCATGTGTGTGTGTGTTTTGCATTTAACATCCAATCAGGAAATATTTGTTATGTATTATTATCATACCACTCAGTGTAGATTTTAGGTGGAGACTTAAAATATTTATAGCAAGTGGTGGCCTACTTGCTCTTACGATGTTCAGTTCACTGGACCTCATGTGGCCTCCCTAAAGCTTAAATGGTATTGTGGTTGCACAGGAGTATCATGGAAATGAGATGATCTAAGTGTAATGAGCTCAAATAAGATGAGCAGAGTCTTAATTTTTTTTAAGTTGTTGTTTTCCTTCTTTTAACAAAGATCACACCACGTTGGAAACATCTGGATTTATGTCCCTATGGGTATTTAATTAATTTTTTATCATAAATCACCAAGATCAAGATTTAAAATGCTAATTTCTAGGTATGTTAGTTATGCATGGCTGGTATCAAATTACCTCAAAACTTACCTATTTAAAATGGCAAACAATTATTATCTCACAGTTTCTGTGGGTCACAGATCCCTGCATGGTCCTTGCTCAGGTATTTTCATGAGATTGCAGCAGATGTTGGCTGGGACTGGCATCTCCTAAATGACTGGAGGACTCACTTTCAGAGAGTGCACTCACATGGCTTTTGGCAGGATCCCTGTTTCTCACCACATGGACTTCTTCAAAGTGACCTCTTGACATGACAGCTGATTTTCCCAGGGTGAATGATTGAAGACAGAGACAAATGACCTAATCTTGCAAGTCATAACTGTCACTTCTGCCACATTGTATTAGTCAGAAGGGAGTCACTAAGTGCAGCCTGCACTCAAGGGAATTAGGCTTTACCTTGTGACGGAAGGAGTATTAAAGAATTTGTGGACATATTTTAGCCATCACACTGGGTGTGACTCTGCCTACTAAATCAGACTGCCTGAGTGTGATAATTTGCATTTTTAACAGACTCCCTCAGATGGTTTCTGTGCACACTTAAAGGACCACCAGGTAAGTGTTATAGAAATATTTGTTGGGTGATTCAGTCTCGAAGTAAATGGATACTCTTAATGTCACTATTCAGGCTTATTTAAGAAGCCAGACTTGTGTTTCACGTTAGTGTTCTAAATTTAGTATTCTAAATAGTTAAGGTGTGTGCTTAGGTACTAAGTCTGGTACTTAACTGGATAATATAGTTAACAACGTTTTTCCTTGGATTTTACTTTATCTGAATAGGTCTTTAGCTTTCATTCTATCACTCAGTGAGACAGATGAGCCCTCCTCTCATTTAGCCTGTGGTGTCTGAGCAGTTGCCTTCTGTGTATACACATAGCCAGAGTAGGGACCTTAGCTCATGGTTATAAATGAATAGTATATGGCTGGGCAGGGCAAGGCAAAAGGGTGTCCTGGGGTTTCTGTTTCAGGATCCAGACAGCTGAGCAAAATGTCTGATGATCCTTAATGGCTCCCTGACTTCAGCAGCTGCATGCTTCCTGTTAAGGAGAGAGAAGGTACAATCCAGGAAGTTGAGAGAACAGTCAGATGACTTCCAGAGCCCCTCTAACTGCACTTCACTCCCTCTCAGATGTTGAAGGCTTTTAGTGGGCAACCAGGCCCCGTTCTCCATCATTTGCATACCTTCCCTCCAGCATTACTTCTTCATCCTCTGAATCCTTACCTATGAGGAGCACAGCTAGTTATTTCAGAGTGGAGGATGCACATCATAAAAATGTGTGTGTGTGTGTGTGTGTGTGCGCCTGCACGTGCAGGCGTATGCTCAGTCACTCAGTTGTGTTAGACTCCTTGAGACTGCCACAGACTCCACTGTCCATGGGATTTTCCAGGCAAGAATACTGGAGTAGGTTGCCATTCCCTTCTCCAGGGGATCTTCCTGATCCAGGGATTGAACCCACATCTCTTGCATCTCCTTCATTGGCAGGTGGATTGTTTACCACTTGGGCCACATAACTCCTCTTCAAATCTATAAACCCAGCACCCATCTCCTTCCCTCCTGCCCCTAATAAAAGAAGGCAGATAAATACAGATGCTCAGAACCCTAGTCTCACATTTCATCTGAAATGCCTCAATTGGTAGGAGCACACAGTTAGGGGACTAAGAACGCCAGAGAGGAAATAACACAATTCTGCGTGTAAAGAGAGGCCTATTCAGCATGAGCCCATTTGCACCCAGAGTCTGTGATCACACACTGGAACGGCCATATGATAGAGCTGACATGCCCCAATAGGTACAACAGATTGTTCTGCTTGTAACCAATCAATACCACAATTAACAAATATTTATTGAACACCTAGGAAGCACCCTGGTTCACACAGCTCTCATCAGCTATTTGTTAGAGCAATGCAGAACCTCCTAACCCTTATGTCTGTCTTAAGGCTTACCCCTGCCCCAGTTAAATCAATTCTGTACATTGAAACGGATTTTCCTAAAATATACAAACTTGACCAGGTCATTGACCTACTTAAAATGCTGTGACTCATGATCAGAATCCAGATAAAGCCCACACTTCTAGCAGGACTTAAGAGGAAAGTTGCAGTCTGGCTCCTGCCTGACTCTGCTTTCCCACTGCTGCTTCTCCAGTCCCCAGATACTCCCCACTCCACGTGACCCCATTGTGCCCATCTCTGTGGTGCCGTGTTAGAGTGGATAAGGCAGTGGCCTTAGAGCTCAGCTTGGTAGGCTTTGATTCTAGCCACAGCTCTTGTGACTTTCAACTTGTGTCATCTTGGACAAATTATACTAGATGTTTCTGAGCCTTCAGATTCATTCTTCATCTGCAGAAATACATTACTAGCCTCACAAGATTCTTGTGAAGATGAACTGTGATAATATTTAAAATGCTCAGTGCAGTGCCTGCCCCGTAATTAAGACTGAATAAATATTGCGGCTGCCGTTACCCACAGTGTACGGAAGTCCCCCGGCACATAGTAGCTGTTTAATAAAGGAGAGGCCTTTCCCTCCCCAGCCATAGTCTTGTCTTTGATGATGAGGTACCCTGAATGACATTCGGAATCTGACAGATGGGAGTGGCAACGGTGAAGGGAGAGGTGCGGGCTTTTAAGAGACAGAGAGGAAAATGGTGGAGGATTTGAGGAATAGATTTGAAAAGGATTATGTATTTCCAGGTGATTTTTCCCCAGTAGAATATAACTAATAACATTCTTTGCGGGGCCGGGAAAGATGATAGTGGGCTGGGATTCAGAAGAAACTGACAACCTGGCCTTCGGTCAGTCACTACTTTTTTGGCCTTTGTTAGATCATTTGTAAAATGAACTTGCCATTAGAATGAACTCGGCCATTATGTTTAAAAGCTCTTTGAGGAGTACAAGGCATACTCTAAAATAAGCTGACAGTGTTACACTGCCAGTCCTACGCAGCGTGTTTAAAAAATGTCCTTGAAAGCAACATTTTAATATTTACATATAATCAATACTGAAGCATGTATTTGCTCAACTTTCTAGAGATGGAAGTTGCCAGGTGATTAGAGTCATACGTCCTGGGAGTGTTTCTCATGCTTCTCCTCACACCTTGCATATCTCTCCTTTCCGAAGATCTCAACTTTTGCAGTGGGAAGGATTGATTGAAACCCAGACCAGATAAGACTTGACCCAACACTCAGTTTTCCCACCTGTGATCTGGGGGTGATAATGGCCATGCTGTCTCCTCATGGTGAAGTTTAAGGGGCATGCATGGATGTCTAGCATGTGTCTGGCTATTTGAGACATGACAATCTTTTCTTTTCTTACTTGGATGCCTGAAATGGTTCCCCAGTGTCCCTGAATTTCCCACTCTAGAATCTTCAGTCAAAGAGAGGACTCCAGAGACACGCTCCATGCGTTCCCTCTTCAGATCTTATTTGTACCTTATCACCTTTAAGTTGCCTCTACTTGCCAACCCCCAAAGTAATTGTCCTTAAGACTGAAAACCCTTCAGATAAGTTCTCAGTTTCTCGCAGGTTTTCCCCTCTCCTGTGCCTTTGGCCTTGTTGTGCTCCTACTAGGATATATCTCCCAGGCTTGTGGAACTTGAAGGTCCTATTCACAATATACCTTTTCCCAGAACCACCCCTCCCCACCAGGTGAGATCAGGCCTTCAATTTCCCTGTTCTCCCAATGCACGTTTTACTTCTAGTATAGCTCTTATCACAGTCTGCCTTGTAGCATAGTCATTTCTATGTGTTTCCTGGTCTGGATTCAGAGCCCCTGGAGGGCAAGGACTGTTTTATTTTGTGTTGCTTTTTCCCACCCCTCTCAGTGCCTGATGCAATAGGGGTTTAGTAAATACTGCTTGAATCAATGCACAAATGAAATTGTCTCTCCTAGTCTTGTTTGCAATGCTGTAATACAGACCAGGTGAATGTAGAATTTTGGCTTTAGTGGATTTAGTTCAGCATAGGAAGTGAGTTTTCCAAGAAGCAATACTAGCTTTGAAAACAGAAATTGCCTTTAATCTTGTGGAAAACACATGCCAGCCCTCTTCATAGTAGTCTCAATTACAGGAGAGCATTGCGTTACTGTAAAAACACAAATAAATAAACCCATGACAATACTGTGTTTGGGAGATAAAACCACATAAAAGCCATCTTTCCCTAACTCTTTGGCATGATAATTCGGGGTTTCTGGGAGGAAAAATAAAAAGACACAGGCAAAGAACTAGTGATATTATTTTTAAAATCACTTCTGGCAATTGGCAAGGTGGGAGTAGGGGGTCACATTTTCCATTCAGCACAAATATTCTGGTTACTCCCAGCTTATGCCAGACCTAATGCTGTGTTGATTGCATTGCATGATAAATTGGGGCACAAGGGTTTCCAAGATGCCAGGCAGTACCTGGAGGGCAGAAAGTGTCATCCAAAAAGGAATGCTGGGAAATTTATTTCTGTCATACTTCACCTGAACATGACATATTCTTCTAAGTGCTGGTTCTCCGTTGGCTCAAGCACACCCTCGGCGAATCCTTTGCTGTGGGCTACAACTTTGCACTGGATTGTGTTTACCGATGACTACTTGACTGTCTGCCTGGCTCGTTTTTAACCCTTGGGCTCTGAATCCAGGTTCTTTTGAGAATGCAGAAGGAATGATTTTGTCAGACACCTAGAGCTAAAACCACACTGAGCAGAACTTCTCATCAGCCACTTCTCATCACCACCGTTGCCATCATCCTTCACCCACTGCAGTAGCCTCCCAGCTCTTAACCTCAGTCTCCCTGCAGAGTGTTCTTCACTCAGCCGCGAGTGTGGCTCTTTTAAAGCATACTTTGGATCACATCACTCCCCAGTTCAGAATCCTCCAGCTAGTCTTCCACTTCACTGAGAATGCAGTTCAAAGATTATGCTTACTGTGGCCTGCAGAATACTGCATGCTCTGGAGGCCGCTGTCTCCCACCTCATCTCCACTGTCCCCTTCACTGATCCTTTCCGACCCTTGAGCTGTCTTGTTGTTCTTAAAGCAAGCCATGCCTTTCCAACCTCAGAGTCTTTGCACTGTTGTTCTCCTAGCCTGGAATATTCTGTGCTCAGATGTGCGTGTGGCTCACCCTTACTTCACTCAGCTCTGCTTATGTGTTGCCTTGCCAGGGAGGTCCTGTCCACCTGTGTCCCCAGTGCTGAAACAGTGCCTGGCATATGGCAAGGATATAGGAAGTCTCTGAAGTGTGAGTAAGCGTTGGCCAGCTATTCTAGCCAACTTGGAGAGTGTGTGTGGCCGAGAGGAGCAGTGGCTGTGGGATAAGATGTGAGAGCCACACTGCTGGGTTGCCATCCTCCCTCATCTGATAGATGTTCCCCCTTGAGAAGATCATTTAACTTCTTCAGCCTATGTTTCTTGACCACATAAACGAAGTTTTGCCTACTGCATGTGATCATTATGAAGAGTATGTCAGAGAATGATTGCAAAGTCCCTGATGTTGTTTCCAGTGTGCAGATTAGATGCTTTCTGATTATTAATTCTCATACATCCTGCTTCCTAGTTGTGGACTCATATATAGGATGGTGGTTTAGCCCTAAGTCATGTCTGCTCTTGTGATCCCATGGCTAATAGCCCTTCAGGCTCCTCTGTTCATGTGATTTTCCAGGCAAGATTACTGGAGTGGGTTGCCATTTCCTTTTCCAGGGGGTTTCTCCAACCCAGGGATTAAAACCTGGGTCTTCTACGTTGCAGGCAGATTCTTTTATCAACTGAGCCACCTGGGAAGCTGCCTATATATAGGATAAGAGGAATGTTTGAAAATAGTTTGAGTGTTTTTGGTAATTTTCAAGTATTCCTGCCTAATCATCAGAGTTAGACGTTTCTCAGAATTCAGGGTATTGGCTGGGGTGAACCTGTGGGCACATAGGGGAATTTCGGTCAACAGAAAAAGGGAGAAGTTAGCAACTGGCTGAGGGAAGGTTCACAGTCCTGCTTGTGGCTCAATAGGAACTGCATTTATGAAAATGGCAGTTAGGTCCAGGCACTTGAGACATTGGGCTGTGCCAGCAAGTGTGGTGTTTCCATTTACATCCTCAGGGTGAGTACAGTTTCACCATTATTCCATTGAGGCTCTCCTTGCCAAGAAAAACCCATTGTAAATTTCTGGTTTAAAGATTCTGCAATTTTAGGGAGTCGTACTTTTTGTTGCTTTAACGTTTTCTTGGCATCATAAGTTTTAAGCCCCACTGGTCTACCTTGTGAATACTATACAAGTGTTGTGAAAAGCTGAACCACGTCATTTGTTTTCCTCTGTTCCTTTTAGGAAATGGTGACGCTCCTGCCCCCACCCGCTGCTTCCCCTGGGTTTCTGCTCAGGCAGTCTGGAGTGAGAAAGTGAGAGTGGGGAAAAAAGGAAGCCAGGGAAAGATGGGAGCTTCTTTCTGTGGACGGGTTGCTCCTGGCAGGAGACGTGTGTCCTGGCAGGGTGTCTGCATGACGTGGATCCATTGTGTGGATCCCTCCTGCTGGACCAGTGGCCAGCTCCCAGCCAGGCCACCCGGGTGAGGGCCTCTGAGGCAGAGAGCCCTTCACAGTCTGGAGCCTCTCTCACCCAGTTTCCTGAATAGGACTCCAGAGAATAGGAGCTGTGTTCCCTTTGTCACCTACAGCCGGGCTTTCACATCTGCACAGTGGATGTGCACTTGGGGGCCCAGCTGGGACTTGGAAGAATCCGCAGGAACTTTGTGTACGTGCATTGTGTGCCCAGCGGCGCAGGGGGAGTGGGGCACACACTCTGGAGATGTCTGGGGGCTGGTCCTTGCAGAGAAGGGGCCGCCCTCTTTATGAGGCAGGGTTTGCCAAGAATGCGCTGCCCTTGACAGTGTTGTGGCCAACAGGAAAAGCATTCATGGCATCTGAATGAAAGGCAGCAGCGGTTCCTTTCTTCAGGAATAATAGGCATTCTTCTATGGAGCTAGCCCCGTTTTTAGAGACAGAGAGAGCAGCCCATTATTTTTCAGTTAAATTTTATTTTTTTAAATGGTGATACCTCAGTGCAAATTACCCTGGCTTTGCTATAAAAACATTTACAGCTAGTCTTCTGATAAGGATTTTAAGCTACCATCTTGTAGAATCTTCAGATAATACACCAAAATGAGATAAGACATCAAAGACTTCTGTAGCCCATCTGTGTAGCTGATTGCCTTCAACTAGAAAATGGATATGTTTTCTGAAAGGGAATAGGTCTGTTTCCCTTACTGTGCATTTTGTGTGCAGTCTGACTTACCTCTTTTTATTGAAATTGGTAAGTTTTTTTTTTCCCCTATGGACTTGACACAGTACATCCTTATCAGGAAGTTTGGTAAGGGACAGAATTGTCAGGTTGAAAGGATCAAGTTGAAGCACCAATCTGAAAGTCATCTTTGGGATGATAGATCTTTTTATTGTAAGTAAACAAGATCAGGACAAGTAGATTTTAGTACTCTACTAAATGCTCTGCTGTTTTGCATCTTTTACAGACTGCTTTCTGATCTTTTTTTGTTTGTTTGTTTCTTTTAATGCTTAAATGAGGCTTGGGATAATGCACCGCGCACATTTCAGCAGTGTATATGTTCTACATATAGATGGTGAGGGACAACAGAGCCTTCCCTGACTGTTTCTCACACTCTAAGAGGCCCCCATGAGGCCCCATCAGTCAAAGACTTAGTGTTGGAGACAATAATTTGTGTTTGGACTTGGGTGACTGTCAGTCTGAGTTCAGTCAAGAGAGGTCACGCTATCTACTGCACAATCTTCTCGTGAGAAGACAGATCAGGCCTTCTGCCTCTGAAATCCGAGTACTGTGGAAGATAAAAGTGATGTCTCAGTTTGGGACATCAATTTCTGAGGATAGCTATTGACTGTGGCACAAGCTTTCTCCTTGGGAGACAATTAACATAGAAGCAAAGATTTCTGACATCTGAAGGCGTTTATTTCCTGGTGATCTCTAAAAGGGAGGAAGGAAACACTTTTTGGTCATCCATGTTTCTCAGGCACGGTGCTGGGTACCTTACCATCCATTAGTTTATTTAATTTCCAGTCTTTTCAGTGAAATTCAGGTCATTTCATCAGCTCTTGGAAATGAACATATCCAATCACATTCTGTCCTCCCCAGGCAGATTAGAAGAATATTAGCAGACTGAGTCAGTTTGGGCTTTGTACTTTGCTTTATGTGTTAAACTCATTTATTCTGGTTGAGATGAGAATCTGGGGTAAGGTGGAACTGAAATTTGTGTGGAGTGACATTGGCTGAGTGCTAGAAATGAAGGCTGGCTTCACAGAGATGACTTTCTCCACGTTGTTGCTGTGCTCTCACCTTCTGCCCACCGCATTCCCAGATGCTGTCAACTGTGCCTTCTTGCTCCATCCTGTCTGGTGTCAGAAGTCTCCTGGCACTAGTCAAGGATTATTATAAAGGGCTCACATTTGAGCCAGTTGACCGATAACTGTAGAGTGCATTATAATTTACCAAGAGCTTTCACTAATATATCCTCTTCCCATAAGAATTACAAGATAGGTTTTGTCGAGGGCCAGAGAAGTTATAAATCAGCCCCGGTCTCTTATCCAGTGACAGAGCCAAGATTCTAGTTGGGTTATCTGTTCCCAGATCCACTGCTTCTGTATACTGCAGTTACCTTCCTGCTCAGAGTCTGTCACTCACTCACTCATTGATTCAGGATGTGTTTGGTTTGCACGGACTTTGAAGCCAGACAGCTTTGTGACCTCGGGCAACTTCCCCTTGGGCCTTCAGTTCCTTGATCAGTAAAGTGATGAGTAACAGTGATAGACGCTATCTGGGAAGGTTATTTTGAAGTGCTGAAAACAGGCATCCATGAAGTGCTTCTAACTAGGAAGTACTCAGGAGACGTTTGCCATTCCTCTTCTTTTTTTCATCATCACCACTACCACCACCACCATCATCATTGTCATCAGAGGCTCATTAGGATCAGTCACTGGAGAGACAGACTAAGATGCAGCTATGTTATTGCGAGTCACTAGTTCTGATGTGAGAAGCAAATATAAAAATACAGAACCAACTTGTATGGCAAGTTGATAACTAAAATATGGGCAGAGCACTGGGGAAACTTAGACGAAGGAACGTTTATGCTTTTATTGCCAAGAACCCAGCTCTCTAGCAGCTCATCCTTAGAGCTTCCACCCCGACGCCCACCATTGGTAACATCCCTGTCTTACTCATTTCTTACTGAAGGCTGTATTTAGTATACTGTGTCTTATGGGTACTTTGCGTGAGAAGAAGGAGAAATAGAATACATCTGGCTAAACAGTCATCTGGAGAAACAAGACCTGTACTTAACAATTGGAGGACTGTTGAGGACAGCCTATTCCAGTACTCTGCTGTGCAGTGTTGTGTGTGAGCGCCACAGGAAATCAGATGTGAGTAAGTTCTTATGGGTTTGTGAGGGAGGTGGACTTTGTGGGGAAAGTGGGCCTTGAGTCACAGCTGAGAGAACTTAGAATTTGGATTAGAGCCACTAAAGGACAGAGAGCCTGGTAAGAAGTGGTGTTATGAGATTAAAGCCACAGGCTGCCTTCAGGGGAAGGGGCGAGTCCTGCCTTGGGATGTGGGTGGTCCCAGAGGTAGTTTCCACTCCATTGCTCTAGGAAAACTTGCCTCTGGACCCCAACAGGATGCACACAGCCTATCTGCTCCACCCTCTGCAAAGCCCCATAATAACATCTTTGTGTTCATGGTGATGCTTCTGGTCATTTGGCAGGAGATTAAAACCCAGAGAGACCCACAGCATGGACACTAGTCTGAGTGGGCCTGTGAGCACCAGCCTAGCTGCGGCCTCTTTGTTTGTGAGCTGTTTGCCTGCATTTAAATGCCATTTACATAAGGAGCTGTCAGAGTTGAGTTGGCCCATGATTATTCCTTGATGTATGTTGGAAAAAAAAAAAGGAACAGAAACAAAAAGAAAACCCTGGCTAATGAGGAGCTGGGTTCCTTTTCTCCATTGATGACAGCTTCCTTTCTGATCTGATGGTCCGTCAGAAACTAAGGTAGTGTGTGACTGTGGGGTTACGTCCCCGCCGAAGCTGTCTTTCCCTCAGAGTTGTAATTGATGGGAAGGCCTGTCACTTGTTATGCTGACACTGTGCAGGTTTTTGTGCAGCTGCCAGCCAAGAGAGTTTTAGGACAGTATCTGATTGGGTTCGGGTTGTGGCAAAAGTGATAATAAATAGAAGGCTGGCGAGGGTAGATTTTGATTGACCCGAGATTGTATATTATTAAACTGAGTCTGCATGTACATGTCAGTTTATGAAGAACCAGACCCATAATCCAACTTAGGGCTCTGGCAGTTTGGGTTTATTAAATGTGCTTTATATCACTATTAATATTGAGAAGCAAAGAGGGATATCTGTAATCTTTTAATCTATGCAATAATGGTTTGGAGGGAGAATACCAGACACATTGGACTATTGTTTGCCTATAATTGTATTCAGAACTCTCCGAAGCATTGATTTGTTTCTGGCATACTGATTTGGCTCAACAGTCTCATAAAGCTTCTTTATAGTCTTCTTTGCTTTGGATTTTCTAAAAATAATTGGAGAATAATAATAATGTAGCTGGAAATAAAGAAGAGAGAGTCAGGTTGAAAGCAGATTTCTAGCCGAGTGGATAGCCATAAACATCTTCGGGGCTCGTAAACACCGGGGCCTGTGACCTTTGTGTTTATAAGATATTTATCGTCTTATGGGCTCTCTGCTTGGGGGTTATCACTTCAGTACTTTGTAAGATTTGATTGTGTTCAGTAAGGAGATTCTGAATTTTGCTGATTAGGGGAAATGTGTCCCTCTCCTTGGTTTTTTGTTTTTTTGGGGGGAAACAACAGATCTGCCAGCAGGGGCAGATCTTTCCAAGGACAGAAGCACAGAAGCCCAGAGCTTGAGTCTAAGGAAAAATGGTACAGGGGACCCAGCAAAGGCACTTTTAATAGAAATGACTTTTGAAAGGACTAAGGAACCACATCAGATAAATCCAAGTAATAATGATGGGTTTTCCTTTTTAAATAGAAATTAAAAATTTGATCCAAATCAAGGAAACTTTTCTTGGCGTTGTTGCCACCTTCTCACCCTTTTCCTCCCCTTTCCACAGCTGACGGGGAAATGAGCCAGAGAAGTGCTCTCCAAGTTCAGTTACCCTGACTTTAATAAGAAGGCGTGATTAAGTGCTACAGAGACACAGCAGACTGCCTTGCATCTTCAGTGGTTCTTTAAATGTTTCTTCAGGAAATTCTAGGCACTCTGTCCATTTGTATCTTCCCGCTGATGCTGTGGCTTAATTGTTCCTAAAGGAAAAAATTGGATTCCTGTGAACTGACAGATATGCTGGGTTGCTTGTGTAAGCTATTAGTTGCCTGGTTCATGGTGCACACAGTGGGCAGCAGGTATAAGGAGGAAGTTTCCCAGAAATTGGCATCTTCAGAGAGTTTTATTATAACTGAACTAGCTTTATTGTAACTAAAGTATGAGCCAATCTTGAGGTGTATAGGGCCTGTATTTTTCAAAGGAGACTGTTCTACCTAAGACTTAGTTTCTTGTCCCATGAAGCTAATTGCTGCTGCATTTCATGGAGTTTATGAGGTGTGCTTTCCTCTGCCCTGCTCCAATCAAATGGTACTGCTGGAAAGTAACATAAGCACAGGACTGACACAGAGCTGCTTCTGCAGTGGCACTCTGCAGTGGGTCGCATGGGAGGAAGGAGGAGAAACCTTACCACATGGCAGGAGAGAATGACATACAAAGGCAGGCAGGCAGTCGATTGAGATATTTATTACTCACCTACTCTGTGCCCAGCTTTGTGAAACAAAAGAAGTATGAGTTCTCGGTGTTTCTACAAGTGTGGTCCCCAGACCAGCAGCAGCATCCTCCTCTGGAAACTGCAGATTCACAGTGATCACCCTGTGATCACCAGAAGAATTAGAGACCCTGGAGGGTGGAGCCAGCAGTCTCTTTTACAAACCCTTGCAGATGATTCAGTTGCTCCCCTGATGGCTCAGACAGTAAAAAATCTGCCTGCAATGTGGGAGACCCAAGTTTGACCCCTGGCTTGAGAAGCTCCCCTGGAGAAGGGGATGGCAACACACTCGAGTATTCTTGCCTGAAGAGTTCCATGGACAGAGGAGCCTGGTGGGCTGCAGTGCCTGGGATCGCAAAATGTCAGACATGACTGAGAGATTAACACTTGCAGATGATTCAGATTTGTGCTAAAGTCAGAGAACCTATGCATTAGGTTGAGCACTTCTAGGGGAATAAATTAATAAGGCACATGGAATTAAGGGTTGCTTGCTTGTAGAGTTCAGAAAAGGAGAGAATAAGATACTCTACAGTAGGATGCTAACCTGAACTGTGCATTAGGTGTGAAAGGGGTCAGAGAAGGAAGAGGGCTATGGATCATCAAGGCAGTATTTCTGGGGCGAGGGGGATGTGGAGCGAAGTTTTGAAGAATGAATAGGAGAGAGGGAAGGAGGGGAGCGTGAATGAGTGCACGTGTAATGGCGAGGGCTCTGTTCCTTCAAAGAGCACAGTTCATTGTGGGGAGAACGTGGACTCTGAAAACTCGAGCCAAGAAAAATAAATGTCAAGTACAGAACTTAGTTTGTGAAGAAGGAAAAAATGTTCCTCACAGGTTGAGTTCTCATGTGGATTCATCTCTTTTTCTCATCTCTGGCAGAGTGCAGTTAATTGGGACCAGGGATCTTGTACCTGGAGAGGCTTCATAAAGTGAGGATCTCAAGAAGAGGATATTTACCACTGTTAGTTTTTCAGTCCTGTCCAACTCTTTGAGACCCCATGGAGGACTGTAGCCCACCAGGCTCCTCTGTCCATGGAATTCTCCAGGCAAGAATACTGGAGTGGGCAGCCATTCCCTTCTCCAGGGGATCTTCCCAACCCAGGGATCAAACCCGGTCTCCTGCATTGCACACAGATTCTTTACCGCCTGAGCCAGCTTGAAAGCCTAGATTTACCTAAAGCCACTGTTTTAAAAGTGGGAGGCCTGTGGTACTGGTGAAAAGTAGGGGTAACTGTTTTAAAGGGATGAGATGCCTGCATAGGTAAAGTGCTTTGTGTGTACTAGAAAGAGGGATCTGAGATCTAACGTAGGGGTAGGGATGGATCCAGAGAAGTGGGGGTGTGAGAAAATAAAAACTAAAGTCTAATAAATTTCTGTTTTTAAAGGCAAAAAGGAGCCACCGAATGGCAAGAAGAGAGTTACTACACATTTCATGATTCTCGTTAGAGGGCTATCGGTGACTAGAGGGAAGTAGATGGGTTAGAAGGCTTTCCAGCTGTAAAAGTGAGAGATGACCAGTGTGTGAACTAGTGCAGCTCTAGAAAACTGGTGGTGTGAGCAGCAATAAGGGGTCACTCCAGGCAAGAATACTGGAGTGGGCAGCCATTCCCTTCTCCAGGGGATCTTCCCAACCCAGGGATCAAACCCGGTCTCCTGCATTGCACACAGATTCTTTACCGCCTGAGCCAGCTTGAAAGCCCAGATTTACCTAAAGCCACTGTTTTAAAAGTGGGAGGCCTGTGGTACTGGTGAAAAGTAGGGGTAACTGTTTTAAAGGGATGAGATGCCTGCATAGGTAAAGTGCTTTGTGTGTACTAGAAAGAGGGATCTGAGATCTAACGTAGGGGTAGGGATGGATCCAGAGAAGTGGGGGTGTGAGAAAATAAAAACTAAAGTCTAATAAATTTCTGTTTTTAAAGGCAAAAAGGAGCCACCGAATGGCAAGAAGAGAGTTACTACACATTTCATGATTCTCGTTAGAGGGCTATCGGTGACTAGAGGGAAGTAGATGGGTTAGAAGGCTTTCCAGCTGTAAAAGTGAGAGATGACCAGTGTGTGAACTAGTGCAGCTCTAGAAAACTGGTGGTGTGAGCAGCAATAAGGGGTCACAGTGGTTGAAAATGGAAAAGAAACAATGGACTAGCTACCAGTGTCTTCCATGGATAGTTTAATAAACTTACAAACTGTCACTGGTATATCTTAACGGTGATCACCCCTTTAATGATATGGAAACCAATTTTTTTGCAGAAGGTCCGAAGGCTGTGTAGCTGAGAAGTGGCAAATTCTAGATGACTCAGATCTGTTTGCCTGAAAAGCCTGTACCTTTTCTGCTCTAGGTGCTAAACTTTGGCAAATAGAATGATGCATGTTGTTTAGAATTGGGCAGTGGTTGTCTTGACAGAAATCTGCTGGGAGGAGGTGTTAAGAGAAAGGGAAACAATAGCATAGGACTTTAAAGCTTCTTCCATGAAATATATTTGGAAGCTTCAGCAGGGGACAGATAGCATCTTGCACCACCCAAAGGTAGACCCAAGGGCTGTTTTGTTTTCTTTGATGACCAGTGGTCTAGAAATCAGAGTTTAGAATGGGTTCTTTGACCCAACATTGGCCTAGGCAGCTCTTTGAATCCTGGTCCCATCAGAACATACATATAAAAAAAGCAAAAACAGAAGAATGTACACACGACTCCCACTCTTGTGCTTTGCTGTGAAGGTTGCAATTTTAGGACATGAAGGTTTTCAATGTCTTGCTTGTTTCTTCAGCTTACTTATGGCAAAGGTCCTCATATTCTGCAAAGGACAAAAATGAGTACAAAATGAAATGTTAGGGAGAAGAGAGAAAAGATTGCAACTAAATAAACTAGGGACCTTGAGTTGTTTAATTCAGGGTATTTGTTTTATCTCCACCTCTTAATATGCATATTGGTATTTACTTATTAATGTTAGGAGATAAAACCATGTAAGTCATTTTATCTCCACACCTGAATCTCTTTTTGAGCAACTTACTCTCCTCTCCTCTGCCTTTTATCACACCTTCTCAGGTCGGGTATGCTGCTCCAGCTGCCTTGCTCCCCGGTCCTGAGTAGAAGCTGAGAGGAGACCCTTTTGGGTATCAGGTTACATCTGGAAATTCGATTATGCAGGACGGTAGCTGGCTTAGCAGTGGGATGAGGCTGCATGCCTCATTAAGTTTGAACTCCACTCTGCAGGTTCTTGTGGAGACACAGGGGGGGTGTGGGGGGGGAATTTGTTTAGATAAGGAGCCCTTGAAAGGAGCCTGCTTGTTGAAGTGTACGTCAGCAACAGCGATGAAAAGAGGCCTAAACATATGTCCCACAGCAGCTAAAGTCCATCAGCTTGGTCCATCAGCAAATTAGTAAATTACCCCTGCCGTTAATATATGTCTTCTCAGTTTACTGTCTTGTGTGCTCAACTGTTGACTGCTGTTTTTATTAAGGGAAACTAACACATCAAACTGATACTGCAGTGCTGGGCCAAGCGAGCCAGGTTTTGCTTACGTGGGGGAATCACTTCAGCTCATGCCACATGATGTCATGACATTGGTTTTTATGTGCACATAAAACGAAGTGCTTGTTAAATATTGAAGACGTTTATTATTGTTAGGTGGAACAAAGGCTCAGTGATACAGGGAAAACTGGAAGTGTTTTGTGTGAACAGTTGTCTTTTTTTTAATACTAAGTTTTGTGACCCATATGAATGAGGTCAAGTGTCCTTTAGACCTCTAAAGATAAATGGATTACTGCCAAAGAGAAATAGGTGTTATAGGTGTTGAGGTGGTTTTGTTAGGTACTTTCAGAATAATTGAGACATGATTCTGAAGTAGTATTCTGAAGAGATCATGCTTACTTCAAATCCAGGCTGTGTGATTTTGCCGCAGATCTTACTTGCCTTTGCCTCTTTTCAGCTGTAAACTAGAGCTAATACCTCAGAGATACTGTGAGGATTTAGTGCTTAGCTTCATCCCTAAATATACATTCTCAATATATCAGTATATCAGTCACTAATAATTATGACAGATCTCTAGTCATCATTATTACCATTTGTGGAAACTGGTCCTGTTTGTGGCAGAAGTATAAATTCTATAGGACCAGAGATCAGCTTATTTTCTCCCTTTCTTGGCTGGGCTGCTATTTTTTGTTGTTCTAGGAGGGGGAAAGACTCCCAGGTTTGAAATACTTTAGGCGTAACACTGATCTTTGATTAAGGCCAACAAAGGCTTGCTGTGTACAACATAAATTGCCAGGCGTAGGTGGTACATGTGGTGCCATTTATTACCTCTGTATCACCTAGTCCTTCCTAATGTGGGTTCTGTCCACCAAATGGAAGCAAGTTCTCTGTTGCCCTGCTTTGCTGTTCAATACAGCATAACTGTTTTGTTCAGGAGACACAAGAGTTTCTTTTTTATTCTTCTTTTTTTCCTTTTTAGATAGCCCAAATTGCATCAGGTCCTGAAGATGTAATTATTCATAAAGGGAGAATTCTATGAACACAAGCGACCCTGGCCTTAGAGTTTGATAAACTGTTACTTGTGTGGTTTGCAGATTGAGTACTACCAAGCATATATGTTGAGTAAGACTAGCCCCTTGTTATCAGGTAGTGCTTTTTTTGTGTGTTAATTCCCTGTCTACAGTGTTGATAGTGTTAATTCCCTATGTACAAGGTTGTTTTTAAATCTCCTACAAGGCTGTGGATTAGCAGGGCAAGTAACTGTTGTCTCCACCTTATGAATAAAAAATTGAAGACTCAGTGAGTTTAAGTGATCTGCCTTAGGTGGTGGTATTGGGCTTTAATTATGGCTTTTGACCATAAATCCCTTCAATACTCTGAGCTTTGGGGAGTGCTGTCCATTGAATTATGACACCCGTAATAAGTGTGACTAAGGGAACCCCAAGGTTCTTTTTTTCCCAGCTGTCATAATTTGAATCCTTTGTGTTTGTGTATGCTTGCTTGTTTTTGTGTGTGTGCGTGTGCGCGTGCACGCACTGTGTTCAGTTGTGTCCGACTCTGCAACCCTATGGACTGTAGCCTGTCAGGCTCTTCTGTCCCTGGGATTTCCCAGGCAATACTGGAATGGGTTGCCATTTCCTCCACCAGAGGATCCTGCCGACCCAGGGACTGAATTTTCATCTCTAGCATCTCCTGCACTGGCATGCGGATTCTTTACCACTAGCGCCATCTGGTAGGGTTGTGTATGTGTGTGTCTATTAATATTAAGCATCTTACCATTTGCCTCTGCGGAATGCAGGTGATAACTGGTAATGTACATTTGACATTTGATATAGTCAAGAGAGTGTCATCTTTTATTAACAGTTGTGATTTTTCTTTCTCACCAAGGGGCCTACTTTCACTTTTAATCTACTGTGAGTGTGAATATTCATGTGTAGTATTTTGTTTCTAGGCAAAGTATTTTTCCCAGCCTGTGCTGTTTGCTTAAAATGATAATGTTGAAAGTTTAATATATGCAGTTATAGAAGAGAAAATTTTCTGGGTGGTTTGTGGATTGTTTTCATTCATCTGACAGATTATTGAGTGCCTGCTGTTTGCCTTTGTGCGTGCATGCTAAGTTGTTTCAGTCGTGTCTGACTCTTTGTTGACCCTGTGGAGACCCTGTAGCCCACCAGGCTTCTCTGTCCGTGGGATTCTCCAGGCAAGGATACTGGAGTGGGTTGCCATGTCCTCCTCTAGGGGATCTCGCTGACCCAAGGATTGAACTCGCGTCTCTTACATCTCCTGCATTGATTGGCAGGTTCTTTACGGCTGGTGTCACCTGGGAAGCCCACTATGTTCCTTTATTCCTCTCTTAAGAAAGGCTAGGACAGAAGGGGAAGAGAGTCCGTGCCCAGTTCACTTCAGCTCCTTCTCAGATCAGCTGGCTACTGAGCTTTACTGGTTTCCTGACTTCTGGGAGTTTCTCCCATTACTTGATAGGCTGAGGGTGGGAAATGCCCTCCTTGGTCCCCACCAGTGTCTCATGGAGCAGTGGTTGTGGCCACTGGGAATTTTGGAGAAAGCCACACCCAGTGCCGCCTGGATGATGTGCTCTGTCATCCCAGCCTGCTGTTTTCTCTTTTCTCTCTTTCCACCCTCTCACAAGCAAAGCCTCTTTTTGTTCCTGGTTCCTGCATCATCCCAGAGAGATTGTTAATTATGGTTGAATATAAGAAATGCAATCAGGGTTGAAGATCTCAAATGCAGAAAAGTGCTTTTTGAGCTCAAGAGCCACTTCCCTGTGTATTAGTGCAGCATATTTGTCACCATCCAGGACAGACTTACTCTGTAGAAATGGATCATAACCATTAAAAAGGAAAAAAAAAAAAAAAAAACAAGCCCCCTGTCCTGTCTGCCTACCCCAGGATTCTGAAAATGGCTGCAGTGGATGCTTCAGTAGAAATTTGAACCATGAAGGGCATACGAGGACACCACATGAAGCTTTTCTTGTTTAGAGTATAAGGACTTAAAAAAGGAACAAAAGCACCGATTTCCTTTTAAGGGAAGTGAGTATTTGACTTGTCACCTTTGTGAGGGTAAGCAAAGCTTATCTTTTTGATCAGCAGGAGGAGAGAAGGGGGAGTTGGTCATGTGTGTGCCACGCTGAGCTGCACCACTGAAGCCCTCCATGGAGTGTCTCCTGTGGCCACTCTGCGTGTCTGTAGCCCAGTGCCCTTGCGTGTGTTTGTTCCCACTGAGGAAGCCCACGTATTCCCTTCCTTTTTGATTTTTCTGTTTTGTTTTGTCACTTTCGGAGACAAAGTCATTCTGTAGTAATTTTTTCATGGAAACTTCCTTGCCTCAAAACATGTCACATACTAGAGGCTGTAAAGAAGTATCCGTGGAACTTGATCAGTGGACGGGGAAGCAGGGTTAACATCTTTCTGTGTGATCTCGACCCGAATCTATCAGCTCACTCCCCATCCTTGCCAGCAGAATCCCGATGTCACTTAGGCGTTCACTGTCCATTTGGACGTACATTCAGAGGACACATCCTGACTCGTCTAAATCAGTGATTGCACTCAAGCCAGTTAAAGGTCCAGGTCTTGCCCATAAGGCAGTACGGGAAATGTTACACGGGTGCAGGAAGTCTCCTTCTGGGTGAGAAGAGGAGAGCTTTCTGTGTGGCAGCTTGACTGTGGCTGCAGCCACTTCTGCCCCATGAGCTGACGTGGAGGACAGACCGATAGCAGGGCTGAAAGAATGATAGAAAGACAGTGTCTTTGATCATATTGTTGAACTGCTGAATTAAGCAGCCTAAAATTCGTTCTACCCTCAGGACTTCTTGTTAGGTATGAGGAAAAAATTTTTATTTAATAATTTTCATTAAAAATTTTTGTTTTAGTTTGGTTTTCTGTTTCCTACAGCCCAGTGTATTCTAACTGATAAATAAGTCTCTTACCCATCCCCAAGAGTGGTTTGAGATAGAAATGGAAATGCTTTTGCATGTGTACTGCACGTATGACTAACATAAACATTGTCAGTTTTACATTCCATACTGTCTGTTCTCGTACTGTGCCCCTATTTAATTTTGACAGCACTTTTCTCCATAGCAAGGGGACAGGTCATCAAGATGAAAAGCAGCCATTTAAAGGTTGTGTTTGGGGTTTTCCAGCAACTTTTTTTAATAACAATTGACATGGCAAATTAACTCCTAAACTAATTATGAGGTAAAGCATTCCTGATAAATTTGTTGGAAAGTGACAAAATAACTCAATATATTTTCCCTTTGTTTTATTTTCCTAAGAAGGTACAGTCTAACCTGAATGCTTAGTGGTACTTCCTCCTAAATTCCAAGAGTGTCTCTTTTCTAGTCTTTGCCTAGTTTGGTTTTATTTATTTTCATTATTGTAACAAGTTGGAAATCTATCACATCCTTATTGGAAGTAGCTAACGGCCTTTGATTTCATTATTACTGAGGAAATGTTTCTGACTTGTTAAAATGAGAGTCCCAAATACCTTGTTGTAGTTTAGTCATTAAGTCATCTCTGACTCTCTGTAACCCCATGGACTGTCTCACGCCAGGCTCCCCTGTTCTTCACCATCTCCTGGAGTTTGCTCAACTCAGGTCCATTGAGTTGTTGGCACTCTCTAACCATCTCATCATCCTCTGCTGCCCCCTTCTTGTTTCGTCCTCAGTCTTTCCCAGCATCAGGGTCTTTTCCAGGGAGTCAGTTCTTTGCATCAGGTGGACATAGTATTGGAGCCTTAGCTTCAGCATCAGTCTTTCCAGTGAATATTCAGAGTTGATTTCCAAGGTACAAACACCTTGTAATGAAGCATGTTTATTTGTGTGCATTCATCCATTCAGTACACAATTATTGAGCTGTTACTGAAAGCCAGCCAGACAGTTTAATATTTTCTTTGGTTTGGGTAGGGCACAAATAAAGCAAGCACTGGGAACTCAGAATTGTGGGTAACAGAGCATCATGTTAGGGGCAAGTCATCTTTCATCGCTGGTCCAGGGGAAGAGTTCTGAGGCTGACTTAGAAGTATTGATTTGAGGGCTGCCAATAATTTTCATCTCCTTTTCCCATCTCTGAACTGAATGTAATCCCTTTGGAGGTTGAGAGTCAGAAAACCTTCATAATAGTGAAAGGACAGGAAAAGACTTTCCTAGACATCACAGCACTGAAATCATTATTCAAGAGGAAAACTCTAGGGTCAAGTAAATGGTTTATCTATATATTATGATTCTCATCTCACTTTCCCCAACCATGAAAAGAAGGAGAAGGGTTGAAACTTATTTTTTTCATCCTTTTGCAGTTTGCTACTTGTTTATTCAAGAAGGAATAAAAATAATTCTTGAATTATATTATTACAACTAGGGGACAGTGTTTAGTGAGTTTTCTGCCCTGAAAGAACTGTTGGATATCATCACTGAAGGTGAGATGCTGAACTCTAGGGTTACTACATCCTGAGGACTCTGGAGTCCAAACAACAACAAAGTTTGAACAGTTTCTTGACTGACCCTTTCCTTACTATTGCCAGTCCTGGTTGGGAAGCATGTCCTCACTCTGGGCTGGATAATTTCATCTACTCAGTGGGTCAGAGAGTCTGAAAAACCAAGTTAACTTTGGTCTTTTGAGAGCCACTGGAAGTCTTTTAAGAAATCATGACTCATCTTCTCTAGGCCAGTACCCAACTAACCTCTCAGAATTTGTTGGTTGCTTGTTTTGGGTTATTTGAAAGTGTTGTGTCTTTGTCTTGGGCATCAACTGGGATCATTTGGGATCCCAGATGGCTTAGCTTTAGGGAGAATTTGCCCTAAGCAGCAGGAGAAGAGAGAATCCTCCATATTGATGATGAAAAACAAGTCTTAGGAGGCTTCCAGTTGTACCTAAACCTTCTCTCTTAGAGTGCTGAGAGGGAGAAAATAAAATCCTTACATCACTTTTCTGCATAATTGACAAGCACTTGGCTTTGGCCCTCAACATGGTTTAAATAACAATAGGTCTAAGTGATGCTTTGTAAGTGACTTAATTTTCAGGGTTTTAACTCATTTGTTAAGTTGCCCTAAGCAGCGTTAGTTTTTTGTGTGACATTTTCAAAAGGCTGTTTGAGCCGCGGTAATCCCTAAGGTAGCTACTGTGCTAAATTCTGAGAAGGACCTCCAGGTGCCTGAAATACATACCTTTCTGTTTTCAGAGGAGGTGATACAGTTGAGGTTGTATGATCTGGATCAGAATTTAACTTTTGTAGTGTTTTAGATTTTTTTGTTTCTTCCGTCTAAAATAGCAACAGCGTTTTCTTCCTCTGTTCATCTACTAAGAAGTGTAGATGAAAATAAGTTGACAGTTGAATGATGGTTTTGAACATGGAAGTGAGTTGGCTGGAGCCATATGTGTACCAGTTGATAGTTGTAGAATGGAGTTGCTGTTGCTTCTGTGTATCCCCTGTCACAAGGAAGATCTTGAGGACCTCAGCATCTGATGGCCTCAGAGAACACTTCTGACCCCTCACTAGCTGGAGTCCGTGTGCTGTGGTTTCCCCTGCCCCTCTCTCAGCTGGATCACCTGCTGTTGGATAGTAGAGAGACCTTAATGCCAAGGACCTTTTCACCTACTCAGGTTGCCTCTCATGTTGCTGCCGCAGAAGGCTAATAAATTTTCAGTGATGTAACCCAGTAAATCTACAGTGAGCTAAGAGGATAATGGCGAGAGCTACTTAGGAAATCTAGTGCTTGGTTTTACTCAGAGATCCTTGAAAAATTTTGCTTTGCAGGAGAGAAACAGCATGCACCTGCTCCTCCCAGCAAAGAATGCGTCATTAACTGTTGCTGTAAACCACCCTCCCGAGGGCAAGGAGTAGAGATGAAAAGTGGTTTTGAGGAAACTGTCTTGGTGATAGTAAATATTCATTAGTTGGTGATACTGTGAGATGTTGGCTGGAAGTGGCTGAGATTCAGAGAGTGTGTAATTTCCCTCCTGGATGTCCACAACGAGCACCAAGGATGCTTTATTGAAAAGTTCATAATCAGTTGTTACTTGCGCCTCAATCCTTCTCAAACTTGAGCTTGTAACAGAATTACCTGGAGGGCTTATTGCAACATAGATGGCTGGATTCCACCCCTCACAATTTGGTAGGTCTGGGATAGGGCTTGAGAACTTGAAATACTAATAAGTTCTCAAGTGATGGCTAGGCTGCCGGTCTGGGAACCACCTATTGAGAGCTGCTGTTCTCTCTGATTCCCTGTCTCTTTCTTTCTTTTTTTTTTTTAATTTAAATTTATTTATTTTAATTGGAGGCTAATTACTTTTCAATATTGTATTGGTTTTGCCATA
>SJYX01024343.1:341620-361750 GCA_006410675.1 Oreotragus oreotragus | reverse complement strand
GTGGTCATGTATGGATGTGAGAGTTGGACTATAAAGAAAGCTGAGCGCTGAAGAATTGATGCTTTTGAACTGTGGTGTTGGAGAAGACTCTTGAGAGTCCCTTGGACTTCAAGGAGATCCAACCAGTCCATTCTGAAGGAGATCAGCCCTGGGATTTCTTTGGAAGGAATGATGCTAAAGCTGAAACTCCAGTACTTTGGCCACCTCATGCAAAGAGTTGACTCATTGGAAAAGACTTTGATGCTGGGAGAGATTGAGGGCAGGAGGAGAAGTGGAGGACAGAGGATGAGATGGCTGGATGGCATCACTGACTCGATGGACATGAGTTTGAGTGAACTCCGGGAGTTGATGATGGACAGGGAGGCCTGGCGTGCTGCGATTCATGGGGTCGCAAAGAGTCGGACACAACTGAACGACTGAACTGAACTGAGTTCCCATTTGTTTATTTTTGCTTTTATTTCCAATCTTCTGGGAGGTGGGTCATAGAGGATCCTGCTGTGATTTATGTCAGAGAGTGTTTTGCCCATGTTCTCCTCTAGAAGTTTATAGTTTCTTTCATTTCACTTGCATACAGCAGGTATAAAATTCAGTTCAGTTCAGTTGCTAGACAGTCAGTTGTATCTGACTGTTTGCAACCCCGTGGACTACAGCACTACAGGCTTCCCTGCCATTCACCAACTCCCGGAGCTTGCTCAGACTCGTGTCCATCGAGTCAGTGATGCCATTCAATCATCTCATCCTCTGTCATCCCCTTCTCCTCCTGCCCCCTGTCTTTCCCAGCATCAGGGTCTTTTCCAATGACTCAGTTGTTCACATAAGGTGACCAAAGTATTGGAGCTCCAGCTTCAGCATCAGTCCTTGCAATGAATATTCAGAACTGATTTCCTTTAGGATGGACTGGTTGGATCTCCTTGCTGTCCAAGGGACTCTCAAGAGTCTTCTCCAACACCACAGTTCAAAAGCATCAATTCTTCACCACTCAGCTTTCTTTATAGTCCAACTCTCACACCCATACATGACTACTGGAAAAACCATAGCTTTGACTAGATGGAGCTTTGTTGGCAAAGTAATGTTTGTGCTTTTTAAGATGCTGTCTAGGTTGGTCATAGCTTCTTTTTCTAGGGAGCAAGTGTCTATTAATTTCATGGCTACAGTCACCATGTGCAGTGATTCTGGAGCCCAAGAAAATAAATTCTGTCATTGTTTCTATTGTTTCCACATCTATTTGCCATGAAGTGATGGGACCAGATGCCATCATCTTAGTTTTCTGAACGTTGAGTTTTAAGTCAACTTTTTCAATCTCCTCTTTCACTTTCATCAAGAGGCTCTTTTGTTTTTTACTTTCTGCATAAGGGTGGTGTCATCTGCATATCTGAGGTCATTGGTGTTTCTCCCACCAAACTTGATTCCAGCTTGTGCTTCATCCAGCTTGGCATTTTGCATGAAATGGTATAAATTGGGGCCCCCAGAGCATTCACCCTCACCATTGACCTGTTTATTATATAATAGCAATTGGATTTTGACCTTATAATAGGTTGGTCATATTTGATCTTCATATTGTAACCCTTATTATCTGATTTCTTGATCCTGAAAAGTGTTTGCTTGGACTTGAAATGTATCCTAGACTGTCTTGAAGAATCCATATTCCTGGTATGTGTATTACACTTCATAGTAATTACATGAAATAAATTGCTCTACAGAAAATTATATCCATGCTCAGAATCTTCTGAAAGATTAAAAAAAAAATAGTTGTCTTGAGCCCCTCTTAAATCTATTGAATCTCTGAGAGTGAGCACCAAGAAATACATAGTTTTGAAAGTTTCTCAAGAGATTCTAACGTGTAGCTGGGTTGAGAAGCCTTGTTCTAGGCCCTGAGGAGAGAGGGGCAAGAGAGCTCCAGTGAATCCATTAAAAAAAAAAAAAATTTATTTGGCTGTGCTGGGTCTTAGTTGTAGCATGTGGGATCTAATTCCCTGACCAAGCATCAAACCCAGGCCCCCTGCATTGGGAGCACAGAGGCTTTAGCTAGTGGACTGCCAGGGAAGTCCCTCTAGTGAATCCTTTCCGTTTGCTTTTACCTGCTGCTCTGCCTTCTTTTCACTGTTAAACAAATTCTCCCCCTCATTATACTATGTCATTCCCCTACTCACCCTTCTTATTAGGTTGATCAGTTTCATCCCTTTGTATGTCATTTTCTCTGGACCTAGGTAAACAGCCCAATAGATTCTTCATCCAAGTGTATGAAATGAAGTGCCTTTAGTCTTCGAGTTTAAATTATTTAAAAATGAGGTTACTTTGTTTGGGGTCTAGCCAGCCTCCTCCAGTTTGAGAACCTGGTTAGGCAGAGTTCCTTAGTCTCCCTTCCTCTCCTGAATAAAGGAGCAATCAGGCCATGTCTCCAGAGCTTTCTGAGCCAAGGCTTCAGGAAGCAGGAGGGAGGTTTAGGAAAGAGCCAGCCCCCCTCCCTCACTGTCAACAGAATGAATGTTGTTGAGTGACTTGATCCCAGCTCTGTGAAATAATACACAGGAGGAACTTCTGCTCTGTGACTTTAATCTGATAAACTGCTTGCTCTGGCGTGTTGGATTCTCTGTGTTCCTCTGCTCCTGCCAGCATAATCCCGGCCTTCTGTGTAGCAGCTAGCATGCAGAGCCAAAAACTCAAACCCAGCCTCGATGCAGACTTCAAACACAAGCTACTTTAGAACGCTCTGTGATAATGCTAAGCGCTTAACATTACCACTGCCGGGCTCCTAAAAGGAGCCAGGAAGTGCCAGATCTGGAGAATCCCGTAAAATTTCCTATTGAGCCTGGGCCTGAAGCAAGCAACTGCTGCAACCAAATAAAGCAAAACCAGTTTAACTCTTGGTTTCCTTATATTTCCTTTTCCTGTTCTCATGAATTATATTCTCATTTCCCTTTTCTCTCCCCTGTTTATTATTTTTTTCATCCATATCTTTTTTTCCGTTTTTCTCTTTGCTCTGTCCATCTTTCCCCTACCTTTCCGTTTTCACTTGTGCATGTTCTCTTAGTTCCTGCTTTTGGAGAGCCAGGAATATGGTATAATTTGAGAATTAGCCAAATATTGAGGTATTTATCCAAGATCGACCTTGAATGATTTCCTCTATATCTATTTTCAATCTCACTAATTTCTGGGGCTAGTTGGTAGGAGAGCAAGCTACAAAGAACACCTGTGCCTTAGAAGTCATCAGTATTGGTCAGAAACAAGGACAAGAGAATTAAAATTATACCCTTAACCCATCTGGAGCTAAGGAGGTAGGATATGATAATACAAGGATGGGAAAATTTATAGCATGTCTGTGACTATTGTCCTTTTTCATGCTCATGGCAAATATCATAAATAGATTTCTGAACTCTGACATGATTTTTCTTAACCCAGGGCATATTGGCAACTAGACAAGATGAGTGCTCTCTTTCTTGTTAATGGAAGGTTAGATGGAATTTTTGGCAAGAGGGAAATGTTAGAGAGCTAAATCCCATCTTTTCAGAACTCCTTAAAAAATTAATTGGCGACTCGTGGGGTCTTCATTGCATCATGTGGGGTCTTTTGTTGCAATGCATGGGCTTAGTTGCCCTGCAGCATGTAGGATGTTGGTTCCCCAACCAGGGATCTAACCCATGTCCCTTGCATTTATTGCAAGATAGATTCTTAACCTCTGGACCACTAGGTAAGTCCCTAGTGGAGAGCTGTTTTTATTCAGTGTTGAAGATTTGTACTGAGAGTCCTGCAAACCATGATAGATATTGCAGCCCTTTTCTTTAATGACTGTTAACCCATCCACATGATGAGTGCAGAATGCTAGAGACTGTAATAGAAGAAGAGTAATTTCAGTAAGTTTAAGAAAAGCTGAAGACTGATTTGAGGTGAATAGTGCACGTTTTTTTTCCAGAGTTTCAGTGCTGATTGCTGATTTTTGGGGGAGGTTAGTGGTTGAACAAATGCTTTTCCTAGAATTATGCAGGGAACTTAAAAGTGTTGAATGCTGTATATAACACTCCAGAGGTGAAGACGTACAAGTGATAGTCTGATTATTGGAAAGAAGGTAAAGAGATTTGACAGTATCAGAGTTTGGGCACATTTGAGCAATAGCAGTTCATTGTCCTTGAACAGACTGCCTTCTGGCCATGATTTATTGACTGACTTAATGGAAGAGTTCAACACGAGCCACCACTTACCTGTTTTTTTAGTTGACTATCAGAAGGCCTTAAATAATTGTGTGGGCTGTGCTTAGCTGCTTAGTTGTATTTGTTTCTTTGCGACCCCATGTGCTGTAGGCCGCCAGGCACCTCTGCCCATGGGGATTCTCCAGGCAAGAATACTGGAGTGGGTTGCCATGCCCTCCTCCAGGGGATCTNCCTTAAATAATTGTGTGGGCTGTGCTTAGCTGCTTAGTTGTATTTGTTTCTTTGCGACCCCATGTGCTGTAGGCCGCCAGGCACCTCTGCCCATGGGGATTCTCCAGGCAAGAATACTGGAGTGGGTTGCCATGCCCTCCTCCAGGGGATCTTCCCAACCCAGAGATAGAACCCAGGTCTCCCACACTGCAGGCAGATTCTTTACCATCTGAGCCATCAGAGAAGCCTGGTTGTGTAAGAAATGTCAAAGGGACAAACTTGTGTTTAAAGGACTGTGTGTTTTTGTGTATCAACCTCTTGCCCTTCTTTAACTTGAAAGTTTTGGTCAAAAGTAACATTTTCCTGTGTGTAAATAAGCAGATTCATATGCATGCTGGCTGAGAAGGCAAGCACAATGTTAGTTTCATGGATGGCGGCAAGTGTGACATCTCTGTCACTGCCCTCTGCCTTGCGTCTCTGGGAGGATGACTGCCCACATCTCTGAAACTATCAGATATGGCTCAATTAACAGAAAATTGACCTGGACATGAAGCAAAATATAAAAATACTGCATTCCAAAGAATTTATGTAAATTGAATTATCTAAACTGGATTTAGGGACTATTATTGTAAAGGTTATCTGTGAATAATCCTTTTGTGGTGATTTTTTTCTTCCCCTTTTGTATCCCCATTTAAAAGCCCTTAGTTTAATCTGTGTGGATGAGGTGGATTTTTGTGGGGTTAAATCACTGCAGTTTACACCCATTGAGGGCAAATTATCAGACTGAGCTCCTTTGGGGCCGTGACAAAGGGCTTTGCGCTAGGTGCTCAGGAAACCTGCCTTCACTCTCTGCACACATGAACTCTGTTTCAGTTAGTCTAAATGCGTGGATTCCTAGAACATTTTTTTTTTTTAAATTTAGGATAATTATATTAGTATTCACTCCTTGTTTCAAAGATATATTGAGAGTGAAGTAAGTCCAAAAGAGAGAAATGTCGTATATTAATGCATATATATGGAATCTAGGAAAACAGTACTAATGAACCTATTTACAGAGAAGACAAGGAGATGCAGGTGTAGAGAATGGTCTGGTAGACACAGCAGGAGAAGGAGAAGGTAGGTCAAAGTGAGAAAGTAGCATTGACAGCATGCCCTATCGTGTGTAAAATAGAGAGCCGGTGGCGGGCTGCTGTGTCACACAGGGAGCCTGGCCTGGTGCTCTGTGACGGGCGCTCGGGGTGGAATGGGGGTGGGGCAGGCTCAAGAGGGAGGGAGTGTGTGTATATATATATATTTTTTAATTATGGATACAGGGTATATATACATAAATATATATATGTAACTATGACTGATTCACATTGATGTATGGCAGAGACTGCCACAACAACTGTAAAGCAGTTGTCCTAAAAAGACAGATTTCTCATTAAAGAAAAAAAGATGCATTGGGCAGTCCAATGTGCCTGATGGTGAAGGGGGACTGCATTTTTAAGGGTGATCCCCACAGTTTCTGCTTTGCACGTGTACAGTGGGGAAAAAAGAGCAGAGAACCGTGAGAGGTGCACAGGAAATGTTAGGTCTCGTTGCTCTTGGAGTGTGACGGTTGCTCTGATAGAACCCCTTGAGATGCACCCAAGAGACCTTGACCATGCTTGGGGCTGTTAAGGGAGGCATCATGGAAAAGAAACAGTGCGGGGTCAGCAGCTGACCTGGAGTGATGGCCAAGAGGACCTACAGAGCTCAGTTGTTTTCATCTGAAAATGGGGATGATCATAATCCAGGTTCAGAGAGTTGTTATGAGGATTCCATGACAGTAATGCACATGGATGGTGTGATCGTCCTGACAGCCGAGACGCCGTCGGTGATGATAGCTATCTCTATCTGTCATTCATCGTTTGTTCTGTGTAGCAACCCTTTGAAGAGAGGAGCAGTTTTCTCTATTTTGCAGATGCTCAGAGAGGTTAATTTGTCCAAGGTTATCCAGCTAGAACTTGGTAGGGCCAGGCTTCGAATCTAGATGCCTCTCTCCTAGTTACCTTTTGTTCTCTTTATGCTACTCTGGAGGCCCAAGATGATTCCAGCTGCTTCCTGATTCATTATCCCCCTAAGTGCCCCACTGAGAGGAGTGTGCAATTGCCTGCCCCTCCTTTCCCTGCCTCCTGGTTGAGCCATGAGTCACTGCCGAGCCATTTGTGTCAGAGAGGGAAATGGGGGCTTGCTTATCGCATGTAGCAATTTGCTGCCTGTTCTTGCTTATTTGCCAGGGACCCCAGCCGAGAAGTGTTCATCAAGAGGCATCAAGTTTGTTAAGGGACCACATGGTGTATTTTAAAAGCTCTCAGCTCTCTCTGGCATCATTGATTGTACTTTAGCATAAGAAGTTAAGCGACATTGAGCCTTTTATTAATACTATACATGTTTTCCATTTAACTTTGACTGGTTAAATCTGGCATAAAATGGAAGCTTGCAAACCAGCCTCCATGGGATGTGTGGCTTCTCTTAGGCTAGTTATGCTGAGGATCTGTCTGCGTCCAGGGCCTGGACTAGATTTTCTCTTTTGCTTTTCTCTCTTGGTGGCAAGGTTTGCCTTGTTTCATGAAGCATGTTGATACGGATAAATGTTGAAGTGGGCCACGGGTATGAGACACCTGGAGAACATAGGTATGTGCTCCCATATTCTGATCAAGCTTTGGTATGTTGTGCATTTGACAGAACTTGGGGTAGGGGTCACTGCTTGGAGTTGATGTGAAGTTTGAGGAATTTGTAGCTCAGAATTTGGGATGATTCTTACGAGATCATGTACCAATGATCTTCATCTCACAGATGAAGAAACAGGTCTAAAAGGATGATGGTGATTGTGGTGGTAATACGGCAGCAGCAGTGAAAGCAGGAACAGTTTTTAAGACAGACACTCTTCAAGGTGCTTTATGTATTACCGCATTTGGTCCTTAAAATGATTTTATGACACAGGCATTTTTATTATCTCCATTTTACAGATGAGGCACAGAGAGGTTCAGTCGTTTGTCCAAATCACACAGCTGGCAAGTGATGAAGCTAAAAGTTTTACCCAGGTTGTAAAAAGGCTCTGTCAGAACCTTTGATTTCCATCTTCACACAGTTGCTTTATATGACTTGTCCCAAGTCATGAAACTACTCAGAAATCATCTTAGTTTCAAATCCTGCTCTTTTGATGACTGATCTATATCAGTGATTTGTAAAATTCTTTTAGCTGTGGACCCCTTCCTTAAATAAAGATATTACTGGATAGAGTAACCAAATATAAAAGCGGAAACCCAGCTGTTGTGGGTGAAGTGGGGTATGTGTTCCATTTATTTAGCCCTTCCTGTGACTTCTCAGAAACCCACATGGGGCAAACTTTTAAAATCCTAGCTTTAGTTAGGGACATGAGCTTCAGTTAAAATTTTTTTTTAGCCACGATTAAAATTATAACAGGAATGGGACAGATATCTCTGGTCAGATCTGTCCCATTATCTCTGTTCATGTCTCCACTGGAAGCAAATGCTGAAATTTTTGTAGCTGCATTATTATAGGTTTGCAGGGTCTCTGGGGGGAATCAGAATCAGGAATTGTTAGAAAAAGGTCCTCCTGAGATTCTGAAGAGGGCACAACCCACTCACCTGCTGAAAATCTTTGGGCTGGAGTCAGATCTGCATATCCCATGGTCAGTGAGTTGCTGATCTTTACTGCCCATCTCTGCTTCGACATTGTATAGTGCCCCAGGGTCATCATTCTGAGCATGACTTGTGTTACAGTTACGTGGTTGATTCTGACTCTGTCTCACTCACTATAGACTGTGACCTAGTCTTCTCTCTGTCTGCAGTGCTGAGCACTGCTTAGCAGTAGTTGCAATAAGTGTTGGTTGAATTTTTCTAATCACTTTTTAGTTTCAGACTATAGACATAGATGAGCGATCAAATAGATTACTATGACTAGATCCTAGAATGTCTTCTGTAGCACAACTTTCTTTTTGTCTGTTTCCAAGAAGTGGAATAAAGGAATGAAAGCTGGTTTAGTTGGGATTCCAGTGGGTTGGTCAAAAAATTCTTTTGATCCATGAACCTAGTAAGGCAGCAGAAGAAATAGTGATATAAAAAGCAGACTATTGGACTATGTGGGAGAAGGCGAGGGTGGGATGATATGAGAGAGTAGTACTGAAACATGTATGTTACCACATGTGAAATAGATGACCAGTGCAAGCTCAATGCATGGAGCAAGGCACTCAAAGCCAGTGCTCTGGGACAACCCAGAGGGATGGAATGAGGAGGGAGGTAGGAGGGCGGTTCATGATGGGGGACACACGTGTACCTGTGGCTGATGCATGTTGATGTATGGCAGAAACCACCACAATACTGTAAAGTAATTATTCTCCAATTAAATTAAAAAATTGGTTCAAGTTTTTCCATAAGATGGTATGAAAAATCTGACTTAACTTTTTGGCCAACCCAATAGTTTTGTCTTTAAAAAATGGCATCAATCTGAGGCTTATACACATTTTGAGAGTTATGGAAAAGCCAAAGATTTTTTTTTTTTTACATTTTTTCTCCCGGATTAAACAATTTCTTCCTTTGTAAAGATACTTGCGGGCAAAAAGTAGCATGGGAGTGTTGAGTACTCAGGAAAAGTAGGCCTCAAGCCAGGAGAATCACTTCAATTTTGGCCAACCCAATAGTTTTGTCTTTAAAAAATGGCATCAATCTGAGGCTTATACACATTTTGAGAGTTATGGAAAAGCCAAAGATTTTTTTTTTTTTACATTTTTTCTCCCGGATTAAACAATTTCTTCCTTTGTAAAGATACTTGCGGGCAAAAAGTAGCATGGGAGTGTTGAGTACTCAGGAAAAGTAGGCCTCAAGCCAGGAGAATCACTTCAAGGCCTCAAGTCTGTTTCTTATCAGCTTGCTAGTGGTCTAGTTGTCACCAACTTGTATTTGTTGTGTGTGTGTGGGGTTTTTTTTTTTTTTTTTGGTGAAGAAAGTTGTAACAGGAGAGTGAAGTGTATGAAGCTCAGGAGCTTGATGAAGGTGGAGGGAAGATTGGGAGATAGAAAATGGGAGTAAGAAATAGGAATCAGTCTACACCTGTGGTTCCCAGAGTGGTTGGTTCCCTGGACCAACAGCTTTGGCATCACCCAGGTACTTGTTAGAAATGTGAGTTCTCAGGTTCTACCCCAGACATACAGAGTTGAAAACTCTGGGTTGGTCCAGTATTAGGTGTTTTTGAAAGCACTACTCAAGTAAATCTTTCCCCCCTGCCCAATTTAAATAGTCCCAATTGTTGCTAGTTTTTAGTTGATCACTATAATATACTTTGAGTTTGTGTCAGTGAGTAAGGTTGATACTAAAAGAGGACTGTTGAGGAGAAGTAAAGAAATGCCCTTGTGTTCCAAAGACATTTCCCAGAGTTAAGTTACACATGTTATTAGTGTCTATTGCTTTTGTTCAGATTAAGCTCTGAAACAAAATTAAGATTCTCATCAAGGCTTGAGCTTATTAATAGCTGTTTCATTTGTTTAGTACTAATGCAAAATGTCTGATATCTGTAGAGGAAGTACTTCATAAAAATGCGCACTTCTTAAGTGCTCTACTAGGAGAAGCATTGTGAAGCCCACAGGATGTTAACATTAAGCAAGTAAAGGTGGTTTGGTTGAGCTCTCCTCATTGCAATGAGTGTGGTGGTTGAGAGCACTGGACTCCACAGCTTGAAAGATTTTCCCATTGGTCAGGTTTCAGACACTTTGGACATCAAAAAGAATGACTGCAGTTGGATGTAAATAAAAATCCGTGAATTCATACTAATGAGAGACAGAAAGAGAGAAACTCTTGACATTAGAAACGACTGTTAAGCAAACTCCTCATTCTGAAAATTACAAATTAAAGGAATTAGGCATTTGCTTTGCTTATAATGAGAAACCGTGATTCTTCTATGATTGATAAGGAAAAGTTGTTCTTTACAGAAGGATCTACTCTGCTTAATCACTCAGTTGTGTCCGACTCTTGTGACCCCATGGACTGTAGCCCGCCAGGCTCCTCCGTCCGTGGAATTCTCCAGGCAAGAATACTGAGGTGGGTTGCTATTTCCATCTCCAGGGTACAGAAGGATACTAGGAAATAAAATGTAGATGAAAACTTAAAATTAGAATATTCGCACTTAAAATAGTGGAATAGTTGATTCAGGCAAAGGTCATCAATGGAACGTAAAACTATTAAGGGAAAGGATGTTGAGGAATGGAATGGTCTCATGGCCTTGAAGAATACTTCACAGATCCTTTCCAAAGGGGAAAGTGTCTCTTTACAGTGGTGGTCATCACCTGAACTCAGTGGTCAAACTCAGCATCATTCATGGTAGGGTAGCCTCCCGATATCATGTAACAGGAAGTACATAGCATCGCCAAGGAAGAGTTTTGCAAAAAACATTCAACCTGCATCTAATCAGGTTTACCAGAAAACACAAGGGATAGACAATCAAATTAATTGACATTATGGTGAAATAATCAGACACATTTAAAATGTTGGACATTCTTAAGATGATCGGTCTGTCTGGTTTATTTTTTAACAAAATCGCATGAAAATATTGCGTTGGTAGGCATTATCCTATATTAGAAGAGACTAAGGACACATTAACCAAATACAGTGTATAAACATTGATCAGATCTGGCTTGAAAATAATAATTGCTATAAAAGATACTTAAGGGCAGAAATTTGAATATGGACTGGTATCAGATTGTATTAAGAGTTTAGTGTCACTGTCTTAGGTGTGATACTGGTATTTTCATTGTGTTAGGAGAATAGCTTTATTCTTAGCAGCTGCTTAATTTTTCAGTATGAAATTGTTATACCTATAAATTGCTTTCATATGATTCCATGAGAAATTAGAGTATGTAGATTAAGAAAATTTGACAAAATACTAGCGACTTTGAATTGCAATAATAGGCATATGTGTTCATTTCCTTTTGTCAGTACATTTGAAAATTTTCTCAGACAACAAAAATGGGCTGCCCTTATTCAGACAACTGACTGTGCACTTGAAAATGGTATGGCCTCGAGTAAATTTCTTATAGTGTTCAGGGTTCGTATCTGTAAATTTATTGTAATAATAATACCATGAAGTGTTGTTGAGGTTATTCAGTGATGTATTTGGCATATAAAACACATTGCTGTAGTGTGTAGCATATCAGTGCCTTATACAAACTAAACACTCAATAAATAGTAGTTTCTCTGATGATGTTGGTGACTCTCTGCTCTGCTCTGCTGCGTCGCTTCAGTCGTGTCCAACTCTGTGCGACCCCATAGATGGCAGCCCACCAGGCTCCACCGTCCCTGGGATTCTCCAGGCGAGAACACTGGAGTGGGCTGCCGTTTCCTTCTCCAATGCATGAAAGTGAAACGTGAAAGTGAAATCACTCAGTTGTGTCCGACACTTAGCGACCCCACGGACTGCAGACTTCCAGGCTCCCCCGTCCATGGGATTTTCCAGGCAAGAGTACTGGAGTGGGGTGCCATTGCCTTCTCCGATGTTGGTGACTGCTGCTGCTGCTGCTAAGTCACTTCAGTCGTGTCCGACTCTGTGTGACCCCATAGACGGCAGCCCACCAGGCTCCCCCATCCCTGGGATTCTCCAGGCAAGAATACTGGAGTGGGTTGCCATTTCCTTCTCCAGTGCATGAAAGAGAAAAGTGAAAGTGAAGTCGCTCAGTCTGTCCGACTGTTAGCGACCCCATGGACTGCAGCCCACCAGGCTACTCCGTCCATTGGATTTTCCAGTCAAGAGTACTGGGGGTTGGTGACTATAAGTGTTAAATACCTTAGTTTAATATTAGTGATTCAGCATAGAGAACAGTGAGACAGAAGCTTTTGGATGATAACTAGACTCATGAAAGCTATGGATTCCCTAAAAATTTTACATGTCATTTCCAAAATTTATAGCTCATGTATGCATTCCTGTTTAAGAATGCATTATCTACCATTTATTACTTAGAAACCTGTTGTTGTTCAGTCACTCAGTCATGCCCGACTCTTTGTAACCCCATAGACAACACAGCATGCCAGGCTTCCCTGTCCTTCACCATCTCCTGGAGCTCAAACTCATGTCCATTGAGTCAGTGATGTTACTCAGCCATCTCATCTCCTGTCATCCCCTTCTCCTCCTGCCTTCAGTCTTTGCCAGCAGCAGAGTCTTTTCTAATAAGTCTGCTCTTCTCGTCTAGAAACCTAGGTGATATTTAAGAATGCCTATCTAGAAATCTCATCTCAATATTATGCTTTAATTTGGAGAGAAATTTAATGGGTTTAAAGACATGCTTGTGAAAGGTGAATGAAGTGGTGGTTTTGTAACCAGCATGCAGTCAGGTGAACATGTCCCGTTTAGTTTGGTTGCCTTCAGAAATACCTTAGAACACTCTGCATTCATTGAGCACAGTTATTGTTATTGTTCAAAGCATCCTCTTTTAAGAATTTCCTTTAGAACCTCAGATTGGGTTAGTTTTTATAAACATCCAGAGTTTTCTATAGCTTATTCTGATGTTACAAAGTGAGTTATTTAAATGGATAATTCATTTTTGATCGCAGAAGTCTGTGATGAGGTGGTGAGATGTTTTTTTCTGCCTTTTGTGGTCTTATGATGCTGTTGGAAATTTCAAAGGAAGAGTTTCAAAAGTAGTTTAGTTTGGTCAAACTCTCCAACTCTAAACCGTTGGTAATACCAATGAGTAGCCCTTATTGTGGACTTCCCAGGTGGTGCTAGTGGTAAAGAATCTATCTGCCAATGCAGGAGATGCAAGAGACATAGGTTCAGTCCCTGGGTCGGGAAGATCCCCTGGAGGAGGAAAATGGCAGCCCACTCCAGTATTCTTGCCTGGAGAATTCCATGGACAGAGGAGCCTGCTGGACTATAATCCATGGGGTCTCAAGGAGTCGGAGATGACTGAACTTGGGCTCTTATTTTGCCTATTTGTGTGTGTTTGCTATGCTTTCACTGAGACCACACTTTTAGTCAGTGAACCTAAAGTGTTTGGCCTTGTGGTCCAATGGACTGGATTCTGGTGTTTTGCCTCAAAAGTGCATCACTGAAAATAGATAAATGGCAGGAAATGACTGGCCCTCTGCTGTCTTTAAGGGTCAAACAAAAGATAAGAACTGACTCATTGGAAAAGATCCTGATGCTGAGAAAGACTGAAGGCAAAAGGAGAAGGGGGTGACATAGGATGAGATGGTTAGAGAGCATCACCAACTCAATGGACGTGAATTTGAGCAAACTTTGGGAGATAGAGGAGGACAGAGGAGTCTGGTATGCTGCAGCCCATGGGATCGCAAAGAATTGGACACGATTTAATGACTGAACAACAACAGCAAAAGGAATGGACTCCCCTGATCTCTGGACTCAGTGGAGGACATTGATACTGGAATGGAGAGTCGTGAGAATTTGGGGAGATACTGCTTAGGGGCTTGTTCCTAGGACAGAGTTCTTAACAGGTGTGCACAAATGAAAACTGAGGAGTCTGTTGGAGAAACTATAAATCCCATGAGCACAGGAAACATGTCTGCATTGTCCAATACTAAGTACTTGATGTGGTGCCTAGTAGGTGTGCAGTAAATGTTTGAATGAGAGTGTCATGTAGATGAATAAAAGAATGAAGGTGAATGATGATACAGACTGTGGTGGTGTTGGCTGACCTAGTTTTTAAGTAACAGGTGGATTGTTAATATTTTGGATTTCCACAGAGGCTAGTTCTAAGATGTTTCCTTTATCAGTGAAGAAGCCTTCTGAGGCTTACTTTATTATTTTTTTTTCTTTTTTTTGTTGTTGTTTCTTTTTATTTTTTATTTTTTATTGTATTTATTTATTTATTTATTTATTTTTTTTTACACGAACTCCCAAACATGAACCCCCCTCCCACCTCCCACCCCACATTGAGGCTTACTTTAAATGATAATCAGTATTGCAGAACTGCAGAGTGAACATGTGTGTCCATTTTATACAAGAGGAAACAGATTCAGAGAATTGGAGTAATTTGCAAGTAGACCCACAACCAAGAAAAGTATAAGATCTCAACGTAGGTCTTTTAACACTTGAGCACAATCTTCCTTTTATACTTCCATCAATCTTCCTTTTTATTCCCATCAGTCAATGCTAGAGAGAGTTTTGCTTTGCTAGTGGTTTATTAAATTTTATCTCTGTATCATATTAGAGTGGTTAGTTATTGAGCATGAAGAAATAAATAGGGGAAAAATTCACATATTGGCTAATCTCTGTTGCTCTACTTGTTTTGCTAGTCATCATTTGGTTGATTGAATAATGATGATGATAAAACTGAATGGGTAGAACAATTTGTGATTAAAAGAAAACCTTCCATTCTACTTAATAGACTGCAGCTCTTAGAAAGAAATAGAAACTGCAGTTCATCTTAATATAGCTACTTATTTAGGAAAGGAGATATTTCAAATTAAATTAGCCTTTTCTTTGCATTGGAATGCTTGAGAAAGTTTTCATTTTTCCCACCCAGCCCTAAATGACTATTGGTATTAGGAAACTAGTCTTACTGATAACTGAATGAAAGAAATTAAACAAACACACACAAACAAATCCAAAATTCATCTGAGAACGATGTCATATTCTAAGTTTCAGTCATTGATTGAGGCATTTGGGAGAGATGAGCTCTACAGATACAACTGTCATGGTTTTCAGAAGTTATCCCAAGACAGTGGAGAGGAAACGCGACGGACACTGGAAAGAGACCCTGTCTCAGATGATTGAGTAATTTATATTTTATACTCATATTAATATTTCATTGATGAGAAGGTCAAAATCTACATTTAAATGGAAATATTTAAAAAGCAGAAGCATAATATTTGACTTAAATGAAACACTCAGGGTTTTTGAAGAACACAGGCTGCACCCCTGGGACCTTAGCCCTCCAGATCTGGTGTTTGTTAGAGCATGCTGGAATGTTTGAATTGCTTTAGTCTTGTGGGTAGATCTTAGCCCCAGCATGCGGGAATCTTAGCTCCCCTACTCCTCTTCCATTTGACCCTGAATTGTATAACATACTTCCCAACACCATGCTCTGTGCATGTGGGCTCATTTGGTCCTGTAAAATTATGTAAGTCTCTAGACTCTCATTTTGCCCATCCTGTGAAATAGATATATTGGGATTGTGAGAATAGGCAAAAAAAAGTGGATGCTTTCAGTTGTATTTAATGGAAATGTTCAAGCAATAAGTGTCTTGACAAAGAGAATTAAGGAGGTCCCAGGGTTGATTCAGAGACTTAAAGATCCAGGCTTTGGTTATGCTTCATTTCCCTTCACCATTCAGTGTGTTAGATTTCACTTTAGGGTTGTGACCTCATGGTTCTAAGAGGCCTGCCATGGTTCCAAAAGCAATGTCTTCACAACACTGGAAAGAAAGGAGGAAGGATGCACGATTCAAATAGTCTTTGGGGTTCATGTTCCTCTCTTTAACAGGGAGGAAATTTTCCTCAAAAGCCTACACAAAGACTTGCCCATACATCTCACTGACCGGACTTCAGTCACGTTATCAGTCTCCCACTCCCACTACTAAGGAGAATACTTGTAAGGAGAATGACAAATAACCGTGATTGGCTTTAGAGCATTCCTGCTTGATTCCCTGGCACCTTGCCTCCCTTGTAAACTCAGAGCTCTGTTATCCACAAAGAAGAAAGGGAAGGGGGTATTGTCTGTCACACTGGTCCTCTTGTGTGAGTTTTGGAGTGAAGGGCAGGTACACACCTGCCTGTTGCCCTTGCGTGTTTTCTTGGTTTATAAGTGGCGCAGCAACATGGTTCAAAAGTAGTCTGGAAGAGGAAGGTTAACATTCAGCTTCTCCTAGAGACGTCACAGCAGGATGGAGGGTTCACAGATGAAGGGAGGGTCCAGTTCTCTGGCCATACTGGTGAAATGGCACCACACAGATGGACCAGGGCTGACCCTGGACAGTGAGCCGAGTTGGTCCAGGTCTCCCGTGTTTGTTCTCCTGTGTGCTCCACCTTCTCCACTTTCTACCGAGACAATCAGAGACAGCACTGGTGTAGATGATGCAGCTGGTGGGGTTCAGGGGGCCTGGGTGTGGTTCTGTTCTGGCACTAACTGTGGGCGGTTCAGTTCTGGATGGGCACTTGAGATCAAAATAAATGACATGCAATTCCCATTGTAACACAGTGCACAGCTCACAGTGCACAGCTTCACCCTTCCGAGTGTTTGTTGCCTCATGACAGAATGATTGCTTAGAACAAATAACCACTTTCCTCCCTTCTCACTACTAAGTTTTATGATTTCTTTCAAGTCAGTGACTTTTGTCAGTATGTTCTGCAGATGTTTTGCTCACAGGTACACTGTTACTCGCGAAGCTTGTCTCTGCCATGTGTGGTCTGAGAATGCAGCAGGAAGAACATTGCTGGTCTCTCTATGATTATTTTGGATCATGCAGCTCTCTTAATGGAAGCCATGATCACATTAGCCCTTTTGGCAGTCTCATTACTCGGTGAATTTTATTAGGTTTGTAGTCAGCTGCAACTTCTAAAAAACAGAATTTAGAAGGTGACTTTGTGGAGACTTGGGGAACTGGATTTTCTTTGCACCTTCTTCCTTTTGTCAATTTCTTTCTCCTTAATTTTGTACCTGGCAGTGGGCCCAGAATCCATGATATTGATAGTAAATACTATATCAACATATTTTGGGCTTTCACCCTGTGCCAGGTACAATGCTAAATGCTTTACAGGTATTGTTTCATTTAATCTCCACAGCAGCTCTCTGACTTAGACTTTATTAACTCTTCTTTTACAGTTGAGGGAGCAATATGGAATGAAGCTAAGTAATTTGAGCAACATTATATAGTTAGCTGGTAGTCAAGGCAGGACTGGGTGGAAAGCTCAAGTTCTTAACTTTGCAGTGAAACTTAAGGCAATTTTGTTACTTGCTCTTCCCCTAATTGGGCTTCCCTGGTGGCTCAGAGGTTAAGGCATCTGCCTGGAATGCTGGAGACCCGAGTTCAATCCCTGGGTCAGGAAGATCCCCTGGAGAAGGAAATGGCCACCCACTCCAGTACTCTTACTTGGAGAATCCCATAGAGGGAGGAGCCTGGTAGGCTACAGTCCATGGGGTCGCAAAGAGTCGGATACGACTGAGCGACTTCACTTTCACTTCCCCTAATTATCCCCATACTCACTCCCTTCTTCTATGCTTGCTTTGAAATATCATTCAAATTGACTTACTAGAATGTACTGTGTAGAGATGAAAATGTCATACAGTACCAGACCCATAGATCAAGGGTTTATTTGTTCATTCGTTTGTGTGTTCATTCATTGTTTAATTCTTGACTGACTGTTTCTGAGGTATCAGACTGAGTATTGGGGTTCTAGAGGGGATTGAGACCTAGTGTCTTGCCTTTGAGGAGTTGACACAGCCTCGTGGTAAAGTTGGGCTCCAGCAAGTTCCATCATTCCTTGCAGGTTATGGTGAAACCTGCATTTCATAGTAAGCATGATGAGTTCAGGGCATAGCACCTATTTGGCTCTACTTTGCCACTAAAGCAGGGCACATCTTTGAGCCTCAGCACCAGTACATGTCTGGTGCCTCAAGTACCTGTACTTGACCTTCCTCTTTCTGTCACACTTGAGAGCCCCAGTTTTTTCCCTTCTTCAGATTGGCTTGTTGTTCAGTGGTTGGTGCCACTAGGAATGGGGAAACCTGTGAAGTAACTTAGATAGAAGGCAGTAAAAGATTAGAATCAGGCCTTTGCTCAGATCCTGTTTTGCTAGGGGAGGCAAGGTTAGAAAGCTGAGCAAAAGACACCTGAGCACAAGAGCAAGGAGTGAGCCAAAAGTGAGGGATGAAGACAGAGAAAGGAATCTAGAGGGCTCTGACATTGCCAAGTCCTGACCCAGCCCTTCATCTCTAGTGTCTGGAAAACCACTCTCTTCCAGCCTTCTTCCCACTCAAGCACCATGTGAGCCTCTTCCCAATTTCTTTGCTCAGTTTACTCCAAGGACTGCCTCCTCCTACTAGATTTATTCTGGAGAATAGAAATGGGGAAGGAATTGGGGGAAGCTTCTGATTCTGTAGAGAGAGAAAATGAGGCACAGGATTGAGAGAGCAGCCATCTGTACCACGTCCTATTATAAGCCTCTAGGGAAGCCACAGTTGGCCTGGATTCCCTCACAGGCATGGGCTCCTGCCCCCTTCTTACCTTAACAGGTTGGGTCTTTTCACCTGACGGAGGTAGCTCCTGTTCAAGGGAAGCAGTTTCTTCTGATAGAAAGGAAGCCAGTTGCAGTCTGTATTGCATTGCCCCTACCCGTAACCCCATTAAGGGGTTGTAAATAGTACTATAATGATGTCTCAGTCATTTGTTTTGATGTATCGGAGCTTTTAATAAATCAGCCACAGCTTGCTTAATAGGAATATGAGAGCAGAGCGTGTTGCTGCCAGCAGCTGCTAGTAAATTATAAAGCATTCATCTGTTTTACAAGGGAATTAAATGTTTGTTCTCTTTTAAGGGCTTGTAACTAAACAAGGGGGTGGAGTGGGGGGATGCCACATGCTGCCCGATGCCCGCGCCCTCCCACGGGCAGTAACAGCCCAGGGTACCTGGGGAAACACCTGTAACAAGGGCCACGTGAATTACAGTGCCCCTGGCTAAACCCTGTCATTATCGGTCGCTACTCCATGTGCATCTCCAAAGCAATATTTATTGGATTACATTTTTCTTCCACTTCAAAGGGTTCTGTGAAATACAAGTCCATTCTCCCCTCCCTTCTTTTTTTCTTAAGACTCTCTAGGGAAGGAGCATTAGCTAAACCTTATATCCAGTATGACTGATGTTCAATTGTCTGCAAAATTGAGTTAGCTTATTTTATTTGACTTTTATGTTTGTATTTGAAGTGGACTCTCCCCCCCCACCCCACCTTTTCAACAGGATTGACTTTATTAAGTAATTTTGAGAGGGAATGCATCAGAGTCAGTATTTTTGGTAGATATAAAAAGACGGGAGCCAGATAACCAGGATTCAAGAGCTGTTGGCTATGTATTTGTGATCCTTGACAAGTTGTATGAATCTGTTTCTTTATTTTTTGTCATGTTTAAATTTTGCAGTAATTACAGATTAAAAGGAAATTGCAAAGACAGTATAGAAGAGATCTAGGATAACCTTCACTCAGTACAATGTGTGTTTATAGTCCTTTTATGTTTGCAGATTTGTGTAACCAAGCAAGATACAGAACTCTGTCATCACACACACTGTCCCTAGTCGTGCCCCTTCGTAATAAGACCCTCATCCCCCACCTTATCTCCTGGCAGCAACACATCTTTTAATCTCCATAATTTGATTATTTCAAAGATATTATCTGTGTTATCTAAGTGAAATAATACAGGGTATGACCTTTTGAGATTGTTTTTCTTTTCATTCCGCATAATGCCCTTGAACTCCATCCCCAATAGTTATCTCCTTTTTATTGCTAAGTAGTATTCCATTGTATGGTTACACCTTGGTTTGTTTAATCATTTGCTTATGAAGAGCCAATATGCCCATACTCAATATGCCAACAAATTTGGAAAAGTCAGCAGTGACCACAGGACTGGAAAAGGTCACTTTTCATTCCAGTCCCAAAGAAAGGCAATGCCAAAGAATGCTCAAACTACCACACAATTGCACTCATCTCACATGCTAGCAAAGTAATGCTCCAAATTCTCCAAGCCAGGCTTCAACCGTATGTGAACCGTGAACTTCCTGATGTTCAAGCTGGAGTTC